>JAVJIF010012707.1:0-150723 GCA_038442645.1 Agave tequilana | reverse complement strand
TAAGTATCCTTGAGTCCAACTTCTTCTCATGTGGCATATATGGCCGAGCTTCCGCTGGATAACCCCAAACATGAAGATGTCGAATGCTGGGAGATTTCCCATTTCATAGCACATATGGCGTTTTAGTTACTGTTTTGCTAGGTACTCTATTAAGAGGTATACTGCCATCTTTAAGGCTTCATTTCATCGTGACTCTGGTAGAGTAGTGTGAGCTATCATACTCCTAATCATGTCTGGTAAAGTAGTGTGAGCTATCATACTCCTAACCATGTTCTTTAGTGTGGGTTTCGTCTCTCAGCAGCACCGTTTTGACGAGGTGTCCCTGGCATGGTGTATTGGGTTACAATACCGCACTCTTCCAAAAATTGCAAAAGGCCTGGGACATCTACCTGATTCGTCGTATCTGACATAGTACTTACCATCACGGTCAGATCTCACGGCTTTAATCTTTCTATTCTGTTGATTTTTAACTTCAGCTTTATAATTTTAAACATGTCCGTGATTGGGATTTCTCATGAATCAAGTATAGATACCCATAACGAGAGTAATCATCCGTAAAACTGATGAAGTATTTGTGATCATTCCAATATGTTGTAGGAATGGGCACAAATGTCTGTATACACCAAATGCAGGACTCTTGAGCTCCGTCTAGCACCAAACTTTCTAATGTTTGTTTGTTTGCCTTTATACAATCTGTGCATACTCCTAAGTCGGAAGTAATCTAAAGGACCTATAGCTCTACTAGACACAAGCTTTTGGATTCTCTCTTTTGAGATGTGTCATAAACGCCTATGCCATAAACTATAGGAGTTTTCTTAATTAATGTTCGCTTAGTACCTAGATTATTCACATACAAAGATTCAGAATATGAAGCATGGAGATTCAATTTATATAAGCCATCAATCAAGATTTTAGTACCAACAACTTTAGATTTAGAAAATAAACTAAATATTTTATTACCAATAGTGACAATAAAGCCAGATCTGTCTAACAATGAAATAGAAATAATATACTGCCTAAAAGACGGTACATATAAAGTCTCATCTAATTTTAAAATAAAATCAAATCTATCTAAGCCTACAAACTCCAATATTTTCAACTGCAGCTTTATTTCCATCGCCCATATATATGTATCGCTCAGCCTGACTGGTTTTCCTTTGGGTTTTAGAAGTCCTGCAATGAATTGCATATGTGAATAGTTGCACTGGTATCTATCCACAAAGTGTGTGGTGGAACTAAAGGTTAGATTAATTTCAGAACAAACATAAGCATGAGACATACCTTCTTGATTAGTCACTTCTAGTACTTTATGCAATCCTTCTTGATGTGGCCTATTTTTTTACAGAAAAAGCATGCAATGACCTTAGGCTTCTTCTCCTATACTTTTGCCACGGTCGGATGAGCTGTTGTAGTGGTATTTGGGTGCCTCCCTATACTTTCACTCTTTTTTTTCTTATTAGTGGTGTTACCCTGAAATACTAAGTGAGCACTTTCAGTCTTTTCTTGTTTCAACCTTTCTCTTCCTAAACACAGTGACTAATGAGCTCAGTGAAACTCCTTTTCCCTTTGAGCATTATAATTAATCTTAAAAGTGTTTATACTGTGGAGGAAGAGAAATCACAATGAAGTACACTAGAATCTCTTCAGAGATTTTCAATTTCAGTGCCTTAGTTTTAAAATAATATTAGACATTTCCATAATGTACTCCCTTTTTTTCTTTACTATTGTAGCGCATATTTACTAGCTTGTTAAGATGTGTACTAGCCTCACTTTATCCGATTTAGTAAATTTGTCTGCTATTTTAGACAGAAAACTCTTAGCACTAACCTTATCATGCATAGCACCCCTAATAGTTATAGGAATAGTGTGCTTCATGACCAAAAGACACATCCTATTAGACCTCTCTAACTTTTTATAATTTGCTTTTCTTCTACTGTACTTTTGTCAGTAATGACAAGGGTTCATCAGTCTTAAACATAGTTTAGGTCCATAAATCTAAGAACGATTGTAACGTGATCGTGCCGCTTCTCAAAGTTTGCACCATTCAACACAAATGCCATTGAGACTTGTATAAATTAAAGATGCATTTATGATAACAAAAAAATAGGACATAAGCATACAATTTCTCATCAATTTAACATAACATTGCATTTAAATAAAATTCTACTATAATAGCCGTAAAAATGATTTCAGAAAATGCAACCAGTTTAACCGATAGAGCTGTCGGTCAAACTTTCAGAACCAGCTGTGTCTTATATGCCAACACTGTACTAGCCCAATATAGATACCCTAAAGTCTAGGTTCTTTGTAAGAGATCAGCCTTCCTTTAGGCCGACTGTCACTTTATAAGATTGGTCCCAAAGTTTAAATAATCTATATTGATCATATATATATGTAATGACCCGGCCATAATGACAACTTTCCTTTAGGCCGATTGCCACACACATGGGTCACACAAATCTACGCATCTGGATTCTTGTTTTACAATCGGACTAGTTGATGAGGGTAATGCAATATGGGCCTATAATGTGACAACCTTCCTTTGGGCCGATTATCATACATCAAGGTTCTCCACTTGCATTAACCACATTAAGTATCTGACGCTGTACATAATTCGGCTAAACAATAGTCTTCCTTTGGGCCGGCTATTGTCCGCATGAATTATATACACAATTAAATAAGCTCTTTTATAAATTCTTTAACTTGAACATGTAATATCTTTATTTGTGTATTATCAACTGTAGTAATCATCAATATTCCTTATGCTAGAATAATATAAGCAATATAATATTGATGAAACGGAAGCATGTAAGGATACATATAACCATGGTAAACATACATTGTCCATACTTTAGGTGGTTCCCGTACATACCCGGGACCACACCCCAGATGCCTAGCGCTGAACCAGGCCTTACCGCCAGGTAATCAGTAATAGTAGCAGTACTCACAGTATTACTATGGAACAATACTCACAGTAACACTGTAGAACAATAAACAGATGGGATGTCAATCATCCCCCAGAACCCTACAGTGGAACAGTAAGTCGGATGCGCAACCTATCCTAGGTCCACTCAAGATACAGACGCTGTCTTTTCCATCAATTTCTCCAACTCAATGTAAGTTGTTCATTTACATTATTATTTAATTCAGTTAAAATGATCAATATCCATGTTACCTAAGATACTGAGATGATATAGTGACAGTAACAGTACAGTAACAATAATCTTATACACAGTGAACAATAATAAGAATAGTGAACAGTATTCGTGTATACGATAAATAGAGTTGTACCGAGCGTTATGGCCTAACGATACTTTCCCAGTAACTTTCAGTAATATTCTAAAGTTTTTCACAATTAGGTCAGTTAGAAGATCAAATCCAGTCTATAATATATCTATACTAGGCCTAGGCCAAGCAACGATGAATTATTAACACATAAAATGACACCAATAAATACTCATATCAACTAGATACATAAGGTGTACGGTCACTGATGTCATATGAAATGATACGGGTAATCATACTGATAAAATATGTCATATAATCACATGAAATGATACAAATAGATACATGGACACTACTAGCAACAACAAATATGAAAAAGATATGAGAACAAACACTCACATGAAATGATATGGTTTTGAAATCGAATCGCCATCTGGTCTTACTATACGAACTGGTACGAATCTCCGGATCATCTCATGGATCGAACTTTGAATCGCCTGTGTATCGGGTCCAGAATGGATACAAATCCGAATCTCCCATTACTGAGTTCGGATCACACGAACGAGTCCGGAACCCTGTAACACGCAACCAAACACATAAAGAGGAAGAGAAAATCAACACATACACAAAATACACTCACACACGTACCCATACATGCACGCCACATGTGCATACATACATGGGTAATCCACATACATACATGTTATTTACACATACATACATTACACACATCATGGATACTCACACGTAGACATGCAAAGGACTCGCGCACGCGCACACAAATAGGTATACATTAAACATAAATGAAAGAACCCACCTACATATACCTATACGAGTACATACGTATACATACATAGTTCCATGCATGCATGTATACATAAATAAATTACATGCCAATAATACACTTACATAATACATTATATATATACATGCTAATTATTCTCATGCATACAGCAAACACACACATGTACACGTATTTACAATTGTACCACACACTTAATTCATACACTCAAATAATTTCACATTCAAAAGAGATGGAAGGTGAAGGGACTTACATAATAGGGTGACTTGTGGCGCACCGACAGAGGCTCTGATAGAGGCGACGGAGGCCGCGGAGAAGGTCAACGGATAAAGGAACTTGCTGGGAAGGGCGCGGGTGCGTTCGCTCTCACCGATGGCGATCAACGGAGACTCACGGAGAGATGGAAGATGGCTCGGAGGATGCCATAGAGGGGGTTGGTTGGGCTCTGGGTCACGGCACGTGGGAGCTCGGCCAATGGACCATGGGGAGAGGTGCGCCCTGGGGGCCTAGCTCCACAGTAGGAAGTGCAATCAACACTTCAATGTTTGGTACAGTGTGATCAATTGATGGACTCGTAAACCCAGCCATTGAGATAATATTACAAGCTCCTGCACTGCCAGTCAAGTTCATGCTTGTGCCCTTTGTATTTATCAACATTTATAACTCATCAAAATTGAATGGATTGATAGGGGACACAAAATAACTTCTCCTCATCCTCCTGCTCATTCTACTTTTTTTTAATAGAAAGTTAACTGAAGGCATCCAATTCATTCAGATAATGAAAGAAAAGAAATATAAGGAGCAGTAGAGGAGAGGAGAGAAGAGAAGAGAAAGCCTATCACCAACCCAGGCCTGGATGGGCTCGGCAGGGAGTTGACTTGGATATAGGAATGAAGGCTGGATAAGGGGGTGCTGCTCTGCTGTTGATGTGGCTCGGTGAACTGTTGGGAGTGTTCAGCGTTGCTCGAAGGTTGGCCCTCGGCCAAAGGGAGGAGCTTCGGCTATGGGGCTGGTGGGTTTAGGTTGCTGGAGATGGATGATTAGAGAATAAAGAAAATAATAAGGGGAGTGATTATGAGAGATTAGTTAGGATTTAATTAATTAAGATAACTGAGGGATTTAGTAGTTAGGATATATGAGAATTGGGTTGGTTAAAATTTGAATTTAATGTATAGGATTTAGGATTTGGTTAAAGGGTTTAGGTATGAGTTAAAATGGGTTATGGGCTTATTGGGTTTGGGTCCAAGAAAATGGGTAAGGATTAGGATAATGGGTATTGGGTATGGGGTATTGGGTATAGGGCTCGAGTTGATAATGGGTTAAAAGAGTTAATAGGTATAGGTATAGAAATAGAGATATGAAGGAGAGGGAATAATACTACCAATATCAGATAATAATATAAATAATAGTAACAATAATAATTAGTAGTAATAATAATAGTTAACTAGCTAATAATAATAACATTAATAAAATAGTAATATCAATACTAATAACAAGTGATAATAATCATACTTAGTAATCATATTAATACATAATAATACTTATCAATAACCATAATAATTAACGACAATAACAATAATATTAACACCACTAATAACAAAAATTAATAATAATAATGAAATAATAATAACTACTACTAATGATAACAGTTAATTAAAAGAATAATAATAGAGATAATAGTAATAAGTAATTAAAAATATTGATAAGAATTAATGGTAATAATATATAAAGTCAAATTACCATTTACCATCCCAAAATAATTTGTATATTTAGTAATACAAATAAGTCATAAATCAAGTTAATAAAGTAAAAGCAAAAAATTAATAAATATTTAGAAATATATATATATATATATATAGTATTTTAAACTAGGGATATTACATTCTACCCACCTTATAAAAATTTCGTCCTCGAAATTTCAATAAAGTAAGGAATGATAAAAAATCAAGTCAATGGAGAATATAAACAATCTTCCACATCACTTCTTACAGCATAATGAGTCCACCATGCTTCCACTACGCGCTCTGATCTCTACTATCAGCTTCAAAATAGAGTGATGAAATTCAGAAGATAAAAATCAGGGAACAGAATCAGAACAAAGAATAAAAATTAAAATGGAACCAAGATTACTCTAGAAGAAGAGTTGCAATCAGGGATATCAAAAATTCAAGAGGTGAATTTTTTTCATGAGAAGGACGATCAATTTCAAGTGGAGCTAATATCATAGTGAATAGTGTATATGTATATTGTAGTGAAACTATTGCTCGTTTCAAGTTACCGGTATGACTATGTCCACTTTGAGTAAACCTAACTCTGATACCAAGAAAACCTTATCACGCCCTGCTTTCCCAAAATACGCAGAAACGGAGTCACGACGAAAGTCGACGACGTATATATGCGAGGAAAATATTCCATGTATACTCGCTAAGCCTAAAGTAACCTGAACAAGTTATAAATCTAAGTCATAATAAATCAACGATCATTGCAATATCACATATAAGCATCCACGCATGATATCATATAAAAGGAATTGGAATAAAGACTGAATCTAATATTCGTGAATCAAGAAAAGCACAAAAACATGAAAAAAAAGAGACAAAAATACTAGAATCAAAATAGATAGCAGCCTAAGCCCTTCGCGAAGCGTACGATCACACGAACACCTGAACAATATAGAATGTGTTCAAAAATCCTGGACGTGCGAATCCAGGGTCGTCAGAAGCGACCTAATGAGTGTATAAGATTGGGGAGTGCTCGTGCATACAGCAGTGTGTACAAATTATAACAATAAGTCTAAAGCTGGAAGTAAAAGATAGCTGAATAATAATAACATGAATAAGTCTGCAGATAAAAGACAACTAATGCAACTGTAAACAACAACTGATGTCAGGATATGTAACCTAGCATATATAACTAGTCTGGTATATAATCCGATCATGTGTACAATCATATGTTTATCATAATTTATATGAGTTCAGTCAGGTGAGTACAGTCAATTATAGTACATAGTAACAGTTTATCAATATTAATTATGTCAGCGAACACTAATTACCACTTGTAATAGATGCATTCCATACACGCCTACTCCCGTGTCAATCAGGGTCCTAAATTATTTAAACTGATTGGTTGGAGATATTGTCCATGCTTTAGGTGGGTCCCGTACATGCTCGAGACTACGGCCTAGATGCTTGGCCTGAACCAGGCCCTACTGCCAGGTAGTCAGTAATAGTAACAGTACTCACAGTATCACTGTGGAACAATACTCACAGTAACACTGTGGAATAATAAACAGATGGGATGTCAGCCATCCCCCAGAACCCTGCAGTAGAACCGTAAGTTAGCTGTGCAATCTGTATCCTAGGTCCACCCAAAATACAGACGCTGCCTCCTCCATCATTTTTCTCAATCCCAGTGTAAGTTATCCATTTACATTATTATTTAATTTAGTTAAAACAATCAATATCCATGTTACCTAGAATACTAGGGCAATACAGTGACAGTAACAGTAATCGTATACACTGTGAACAGTAATAAGAATAGTGAACGGTAACCGTGTATACGATAAATAGAGCTGTACCGAGCGTTACGTCCTAACGATATTTTTTAGTAACTTTCAGCAACATTCTAAATTTATCACAATTAGGTCAGTTATAAGATGATTAATACTAGGCCTAGGCCAAGCAACGGCGAATTACTAACACATAAAATGATGTCAATAAATACTCATATCAACTAGATACATAATGTGCATTGGTCACTGATGTCATATGAAATGGTACGGGTAATCATACTAGTAAAATATGTCATCTAACACATGAAATGATACGAATAGATACATGAACACTACTGGTAACAACAAGTAAGGAAAAGATATGAGAATAAACACTCACTTGAAATGATGCATTTTGGAACCGAATCCCGTCTGGTCATCACTGCACAAACTGGTACGAATCTCCGGATCATCTCATGGATCGGTCTTTAAATCGCCGTGTATCGGGTCCAGAATGGGTACAAATCTGAATCTCCCGTTACTGAGTTCGGATCACACGAACTAGTCTGAAACGCTGTAACACGTAACCAAACTTATAGAGGAAGGGGAAATCAACACACACACAAAATACACTCACACATATACCCATACACGCATGCCACATGTGCATACATACACGGTAAGCCACATACATACATATTATTTATACATACATACATTACACACATCATGGATACTCAAACGTATACATGCAAAGGACTCATGCACGCGCGCACAAATAGGTACACATTAAACATAAATGAAAGAACCCAAGTACATATACCTATACGAGTACATACATATACATACATAGTTCCATGCATGCATGTATACATAAATAAAAATACATACACATAAATACACTTACATAATACATTATATATATACATACCCATCCATAAGTAGACATACATACATACTAATTAATTCTCGTGCATACTCTAAACCACACATGTACACATATTTACAATTGTACCACATACTTAATTCTTACACTCAAATAATTTCACATGCAAGAGAGATGGAAGGTGAAGGGACTTACATAATGGGGTGACTTACGGTGCGCTGACGGAGGCTCTGGCAGAGGACGCGGAGGAGGTCGACAGATAGAGAATCTCGCCAAGAAGGGTGCGGGTGCGTTCGCGCTCGCCGACGGCGATCAACGGAGACTTACAGAGACACGAAAGATGGCTTGGAGGATGCCATAGTGGGGGTTGGTTGGGTTGTGGGTCACGGCAAGGGGGAGCTCGGCCAATGGACAATGGGGAGAGGTGCGCCCTGGGGGCCTAGCTCCACAGTAGGCCGTGCAATCAACACTTCATTGTTTGCCACAGTGTGACAAATTGATGGACAAATAAATCCAGCCATTGAAATAATATTACAAGCTCCTACACTATCAATCATGTTCATTCTTATGTCCTTTGTATTTATCAACATTTACAACTCATCAAACTTGAATGGATTGATAGGGGACACAAAATAACTTCGCCTCATCCTCTGCTCATTCTACTTTTTTTTTATAGAAAGTTAACTGAAGGCATCAATTCATTAAGATAATGAAATAAAAGAAATATAAGGAGCAGTAGAGGAGAGAAGAGAAAGCCTACCCCCAACCCAGGCCTGGCTGTGCTCGGTAGGGAGATAGCTCAGACATAGGGATGAAGGTCGGCCAAGGGGCGCTGCTCTGCTGTTGATGTGGCTCGGTGAACTGTTGGGAGTGCGCAGCATTGCTCGGAGGTTGGGTCTCGGCCAAAGGGAGGAGCTCCGGCTAAGGGGCTGGTGGCTTCAGTTGCTAGAGGTGGGATGATTAGAGAATAAAGAAAATAATGAGGGTGTGATTATAAGAGATTAGTTAGGATTTAATTAGTTAAGATAACTAAGAAATTTAGTAGTTAGGAAATATGAGGATTAGGTTGCTTAAGATTTGAATTTAATGGATAGGATTTAGGATTTGGGTAAAGGGTATGGGTATGAGTTAAAATGGGTTATAGGCTTATTGGGTTTGAGTCCAAGGAAATGGGTAAGGATTAAGATAATGGGTATTGGGTATAGGGTATTGGGAATAGGGTTCGAGTTGATAATGGCCTAAAAGAGTTAATAGGTATGGGTGTAGAAATAGAGATAAGAAGGAGAGGGAATAATACTACCAGTATCAGATAATAATAAATAATAGTAACAATAATAAATAGTAGTAGTAATAATAATAGTTAACCAGCTAATAATAACAACATTAACAAAATAATAATATCAATACTAATAATAATACTACTAACAAGTAATAATAATCATACTTAGTAATAATATTATACAAAATAATACTTATCAATACCATAATAATTAACAACAACAATAATAATAATATTAACACCATTAATAATAAAATTAATAATAAAAAAATAATAATAGTAATAACTACTACTAATGATAACAGTTAATAATAAAAATAATAATAGAAATAATAGTAATAAGTAATTAAAATATTGAGAAGAATTAATGGTAATAATATAAAAAGTCAGATTATCATTTACCATCCCAAAATAATTAGTATAAAAAAATTAATAAATATTTAGAAAAAAATATATATACAGTATTTTAAACTAGGGATATTACAGATTATCCCCTCGACGTACTAATCTCATGGATCTGACAATTAAGTTGCTTACATCTGGCAACTTGTTCATTCATAATGGCTCTATGTATTCTATTTTGCACGCTATTTGGCATTCATGTTATGTACTTAATCGTGTTGCTTTTCTGGCAAATCCTGGACCTGTATATCCAAATATCGTATGAAGAAGTTCAGTTGGTGATCAAAGTGCGCAGGAGAAGCATGATAATTTAGTAGCAGGTCCTCTCTATCCATTTCCTTTGATTGGCTATTCAGAATTCTTGTTGCAGCTTATGAGCATCCTACCAGTTCTTTACTGGTCCACTTGTAAATTCATCATTTGTACTATTGGTTCATGTACAAACTTTTGTACTTTGATGTAAAATGACTTGATACCTGTACTGTAAATTGAAATGTATATTACTACTATGCTTTCGTACTGTGACTACTGTACTGTGTTGATGCTTAGAGTGTATACATACGGGTATTATACTCTGCGAATATATATTACAGTAGCGTTTCCATACCCGGTGAGGTGGGGCGTTGCATATACATACATACATACATACATATATACATACATACATATACATATGTGTGCGTTTGTGTGTGTGTAGAGAGAAAGAGAGAGTGGAATCAAATATAGAACCTGAGGCGAATAATACGGTGAAAGATAAAGAATTATTGAATGTGAATGAACGTGTGTGCATGATATATGTGTGTGTATACTATGTGTGTACTGAAAATGTTACCGTGTATGATATGGTGGACATAAGAAACTTATAAAACACCAATGAAGATATAGATAACTATTGTCATGTACTTCTTGTATCATGTATACCACACACTGCTAATATCATGTTGAATTATAAATTTAGATTAAGTTCACTCGCTGGACTGTAAGCTCACACCCTCATGTTATATGTCTTTTAGGTGAAGACTTAGGCAAGACTCGGCTTAAAGCATGGGCGTAGCATGGGAAGAACACTGAGTACCCCTCATGTGGATCCGCTCAGCTGTTTGATTATATTTGAATGTTTTGATTATATGTATATGTAGAAATAGTTGATGTTATTGAATAGAACAAATAGTTATTTATGTACAAATTGATTCAAGAATATATATATATATATATATATATATATTATATATATATATATATATATATATATATATATATGAGTTCTAGTTGTATCTGAATAGGGATTTGAGTTGGTTTATGTTCGAATGCGATACCAAAAGGTGTACCTTCAAATATGTGATTATATTTTGTTATTGAGATTGAAGAATTAAATTTATATATTCCAAGCTTATGGATTTATAAGTAGGCGATGTCAAACCGAAATTGTATGTTGTATCAGGGCAGACTCTTAATTATAGAGGAGACGCTGCCGAATTTTTTGATAAATTTGAAATGATAATGAAGATTATAAAATAAATTAACTTAATTTGGTGGTTAAAGACTGGGATCGTTACAAAGTTTCTTCCGTGTTTTAAGAAAAATCATGAGAAAAGACAAAAAAGAAATCTGTGACCCATCTTTAAGCCAGTTGTACATCTATAGTTACTTTTCTAATATATTTTGAATTTGTGATCTTCCTTCGCATGTCACATATCTTGTTAACTCTTTTAAATCGAGCTCTTCCCATTGAGTCCCTTTTGTTTTAAAACAAGTTTCTCTGTGGAGTTGGAAACTACTCTGTTCTTCTAAACCAACTAGAAGCAAGGAACTAATGTGAATTGATCAAATTATGGAGATCAAATCATCATGGAGATGGATATATTTCAAGTCTCAACAACCCCTCCACCTAAATCTTCAGATCAGTTATAACAAGTCCAAATTGAAACCCTAGCTTCCGCCTCTCTGAAAACAAGGCCCAACGCTAGAGTGGCCTCTGCTAGCTGTGACTCCTAACTCAAAGATTGGCATGTGTTTATGAAAATTAGGCCTCCATGATCAAAGGGACTACTGCCTGCCAGTGGCAACTAGCAAACAGCAAAATATTTACTCAGGCTGGTGACAACCTTTCGGCATGTCTGACGTGTAAGCTCACGATCAGATGAATTTGCTGTGTGAGAAATTGAAGCACACAGCTGATCCCCATATACTACGTGCATGCCTTGACCCATTCACGTGTAAATAATCTGACATCTCCGTCTAAACCCTCAACCCTACCATGGGTGGCGGTCGGGGGACTGGGGAAAGTGCAACCGAAAATCAAAATATTCTGTTACTATCGCACGTGCGTCTCACGTGGGATGGGTGGGGGCTCGGATATCAATGGGGGACGCTTCACGCATGCACGTGCTGTTTCCACTGACGATTCCATGTGAAGTGAGAGCAGTCGCCCGAGAGAAACTGGTGGGGTCCCCACTTTGCTACTGTAACTCCCTTTTCTCATTGGTTACTCACTTGATTCTGTCTGCACGATAAATATTATTGATTAAAGTGTCAAATTTTCATCATCTATGTTTATGATTTCTTACATGTTTATATGGGTTATGTTCAAATTAAGCATCGTGCTTGTGGTTTTCTAATTTACATGTTAATTTGCATGGATAATGGGTTATATTGTTATTAAAAACTTTGTTTTGTAATTAGGTGCTTCATCCAAGCTCTGAAGTCTTACAACCCTCCCATCTGGTACTCTTTGTTTTACTATTGTACACACTAAAGATCTGCTTGGTTGCTTACAATTGGCTGCAAGTGGTAAGTGATATTAGCAATGTTTTTTTTCTGTTGCAAATGAGTTTTATATACTAAGTTTCCTAATAATTAAAAAAAATGGGATTTATCTATAGCCCCTTATGTCAAATCGAAATTAGGAAAAAAAATTTAGCTTCATAATTTTTTTCGTTTCAACCGCCTCCGTTTTTAAACCAACCACATATGCCTACGTGTCAATCGCAAAAACGCTTCTAAACGGTGAAAGACGCAAATGCTCCACAGTAATCGCTTCAAAAAAAGCGGACCGCTTCAAAAATGCGGGCATTTGGTATATAGAGAACTGCGACCACTCTGCCATCTTTATTAGTACATGTTTCTTAGTCTTTATGATCGCAATCCTCTTTATTAAGATCGCGACCATGATCACAATCCTCACAAAATTGACATGTTTTATAGGACTGTGACCATGATCGCAGTCCTCACATGGTCGCAGTCCTCACAAAAATGCCATATTTTTTTACTCTTTATTAGGACTGCAGTCATGATCGCAGTCCTCACTAAAACACAAATTGTCAACCTATATTGCGACTGGGATAATGATCGTAGTCCTTACAAAATGTCCTAATTTTCAATTAATAAAAGACTGCGACCATAGTGACAGTCTTCTAATAAAGAACTTTGGTCGCAATCCTCATATAGGACTACGATCTTGAGTCACAATGCTCATATCAGCATCACCATCATCAGCAACCCCCATTTAAGGCATCGAATGATCCCCAGTGCTTTCCAAATCTAAATACAATATCGATCACAAATACAGACAAAACTTATCGTGAGTACGAACAAACGAGGTCTACAAAATGTCAAACCCAAAAAAATTGGTCCGGGGGTTCCGCCCCTGAGACCTTCAGGAAGGGGCTCCCCACACCCTTTAACTCCCACGGCTGGACGCACATGTCGACCCGCGAATTACTCTGCGTCGGGATCAAGGCTGAGGGGAGAGCTGTAATAGTCCTACATACATACATACATACATACATACATACATATATATATATATCAACTCAGCAATCACCGACGCAAAGAAATAATACAATTTCGGCTTGACATCGCCTACTTATGTGGAAGCATAATAGCATAAGTTCGAGAATACCCCTCTCGGCATCTATAAAAATTCGAAAGTGATATATGTAATACCCTGATTCTAGCATACGTATCATTTTACTATTTTTGATGTTTTGATCGTACACGTGTCATTTCATGCACGCATTTTTCCTCCATTTGACCTGAAATTTTACACGAGACTCTGCACTGGCGCTAGTTCTATACTAGAAATTTTATAAATTTTCTGTTTAAATATTTATTTAATTATATCTTTTCTCTCTCCTTCTAATTTTCCTTTTCTTTCTTCTCTAATTCATTTCTTTTCCAATTTTCTTATTTTTATTGTTATATTATTTCTTATGGCACATTTACACATAAACCCTCAACAATTACATAACACATGATACTATTGTTGTATTGACATTGTTATAATAGGCTAGGTATTGATAATGTTAAAATATGACACTTGTGTATGTTTCTCCATCGTTATTCTTATCATACAGTATCACTGGTATTTAAATATGTATTAGATATTATTATCATGATTGTATTATTATAATATATATTCATGCTTCCTTCATTTTATCATTCACTAGGTCGCTTTTCTGACAACCCTAGGTTTGCGTACCCAGGTTGGAGATCCGAGATATCGTAATACTATCTATTTCACTGGATACACAAAGGAGAACTAGTCACCTATACTATTCACATATATCTTTATTCTCTATCTTTCGTCCATATTTATCCTGGTTTCCATATCTATTATGATCACTGACCCTTCTTGCAGATATTCTTATACTTATTTAATGCTGGAACTATTGTATATATTGTGTTTATTCCTTGTACTGTGGTTTAGCATACGTACGTGAGAGTATTTTCGCCCTGCGTATGTACGTCATCGTAGCGTCCCCGTACTCTCAGAATCGGGGCGTCACAATATAATTCTAACTTATCCTGATCATCACAATTAGCTCATAATACATCCTTAATAATACATATCTCGATATCACAAACATAAAACTATCTTTGATATCAACTCGAAATAAATTTACTATAACAACTCTCTACATATATACAAGATCAACTATCGATCCCACTCTAACATATACCATCTTTAAGCACAATTACTCTAAAGATACAATATGATTAGATTACACATAAAGAGAATAAATTGATCCAAAATGAACTCCACGAAGCTTAAATTGAGCCCCTGCCTCAACGCAACCTGCAAATATACCAGTCTGAGGGGGAGTGAGCTCGACAATGCAGTGAGTAGAGTAGGAGGGAATTAGGGAATAATATACATATCAATGAGAAGCATTATTGTTCAAATAATAAAGGTAAATCTGAAAGAATAAGGAAAGTAAAAAATCAATGACATCCCATAGTTTAATAATCAAGACAGTGGTCTCCAAAATTTTCGGGGACGATCAGAATCTTATATTCGTCGATTCTCAATTTCTTTCTTAAATTTTCATTTTAAGTGTGATAAGATTTATGAGTTGTATAGAATAATTTTGATTAATTGTTTGAACTCATTTTATGTATACAAAGCATGTATTACTCACCTATCTTGTATCCGACACGAGGTAATACACCAAATCAAATAGTTAAGTATAAACGTTGTTTATGATTCAGATAACACATGCATCACAAAATATACTTGTATATCCCATAATCATATCATTGTTCACATATTACAATATCGCATCATACTTCACAACGTTCACATATCATTTTAATGAAATACAGTATATACATTATTCATATGCATATACAATCCACAATAGAAGTATGAAAAATTCTCAATCTTTCCCTCCTACCGGCTCCCGCACGGCCCTCCTATGTATATATAGGAATATAAAGCAATAACACAGTCTTCCCCCCCCCCCCCCCCCGGTTCCCACCCCCCTTCCTACGAAATGTGTGTGTGTTTATAAAGCAATAACACCGTCTTCCCTCCCACCGGCTCCACCGACCACCGACCCTCCTATGATAACACCGCCTTCTCCCTCCCACGGGCTCCCGTCGGCCCCTTCCTACGAAATGTATATATATAAAATAATAACATCGTCTTTCCCCTCCAACCGGCTCCCATCGGCCCCTTCCTACAAAATGTGCATGTATACACAATTGTCACATATAAGCATATGTTACACACCATCATGTTCATATATTTTCAAATTTATTTATAATAAGAAGTTCTATTATCCGGTCTTTTCTTCCAAATTTCAAACATGTATCACACGCATACCACTAATTTTATTCGGAACTATAACTAGCAACACAATTAACACTGATATTCAACATGTGCATACATGATACATGCACATAGACATTACACATATAAATCAATTATCAATTTTTCTTTGATTATACAATATACTACAATCAAGTATGTATGCATGCATCAACAACTATACCAGTCACTAACAGTAACATTTATTAATCATTCAATTCATTAATTATTAAGGTAATTCTTAAGGGAACACTTATAGCACTTTACACTCACACTAATTATTATACTAGATATGTATTACCATTAATACATATATAACACCACTTATATATACATATATATATGTGTGTGTGTGTGTGTGTGTGTGTGTGTGTGTATGTGTGTGTGTGTGTGTGTGTGTGTGTGTATGTATATATATGTATATGTATATGTGTGTGTGTGTGTGTGTATCACTAGTTATACCAATAGCAAGTAACTTTTCATAACTTTCCATTTTCTCAATTTATTGATTTAGTTTCCAATATCATATCTCTAAAATTTATTGTAAAAACTAATTTGAAAGTTTATATTATTTTAGTCAATTTGTCTACGGCCACCCTCTAAATTGAAGTTCTTAAGAGAAAAAAATAATACCTAGGAGACATGAACGACATAAGATTCATACTTGTCGCACTACTTACTAGAAAAATGTGTTTAATTCTGAGCTTGGCTTGCTATACTCTTCATTGTGACTATGAATCCAATATTGAAGGAGAGCCTAATACACCCATGACTACACATGCTTAGTATAGATTTCAATTGACCGCAGTAGATACTCTCTTAACAATCCAAGTGGTGAAAGATTTTATTTTACCTTATAAAGCTATATATGTGTATATACGATATGGGTACTATTCATATGATGCTTTAAGTAAATTTGAATTTGTTAGTAAAAACTAGAATAATCTGAATCATCACAGTTACCAGTTAACCCATGGCGTATTGTAAGATATCACACCCAATTAAAGAAAGAGACTTAAGAAGAATTGATAAGACGCAATATATATAAATGAAAGTCACAAGTTCAAGCATATCTCAGGTTTATTAACTTTATAGGACATTCCCTATCTATCAAAGGGATAATGAGGAGTTAGGATTTCTAATTTATATTTACACATTTTCTATTTCTTAATGGTGATTGACTATTGGTGAAAATTCATGCTATAGTATTATTCTACGATAGACATGATATATTCATCAGTAGACAAAACTGTTGAAAGTACACCTAGATGGGGATGAAAAGGTGTACTAGCTAATTTAGGACAAATGATATAGAATTTAAAACTTAATTGTAAACACACTATGTGTCATCAAGAGTGGGCCCGAATTTCTCGTGAAGAGCGTGGAACTACTCCTCAAGATTCCTCTAATTAAAAGTTGAGGTGCTATTAAAAACTTTCTTGATTCAACATAATTATGAGCACACAAATAATATCAAGCATGTATATGAATATGAGCAAGTAATAACAATGCAAGATATAAAGAAAGAGAGAGAGTTGAGAGATAGAAAATCAAACGCAAATACGAGGATATATTTCGAGATTCGAGCCACTACTCTACAGTCCGCCTTCACATAGAAGGATTTCCACTATGTCCACACAGGAGCTTCCACAAAGGGACCTCTACCGAGGTATTACAATTACAAATCGGAAGTACACAACTCCTCCTCTCTTTCTTCTCTATACAAGAGGAAGGCACGAAGCCTAGCACAAAGCAAAGATGAAAATGCAACTTAGTGATCATTAAGATCACATACAATTTCTTTGTGATCTTGAAAGACCACAAACAAATTTTTCTCACAAAACAAGATCTTATGGATAAATTTAGAATTGATTGGCTTAAGTATGTGAGAAATTAAAGTGTTTGAAAAAGAAAACACAACGAAAATACTTGGGAAAAACTTCTTTATAGATATATAAAATGAAGAACAAAACAAATTTCCCAAGATTTTTCTTCGATTTTCAAAAACTTTAAAAACATTAAAAGATAAGAATTTTTGGCGCAAAAACGCCTTTTAAAACTTGCCGAAAGTACTTGAGAATATAAGAATTTTTGCTCTTGAAATTCTTGTAAGAAATAACCCCCAAAAGCATTATTTATAGGGCTCGGAAAAAACTAGCCGTTGGGGTCAAAAACTAACCAGAATGGGCTGTCAGGTCGACTGGTGAGCGGTCAAAAAATTGACTGTTGGGCCTGTTGGTCGACCGCCTGGTTGACCGGCCCCAAGGAAAATCAACCGCTCGGTCGACCGGTCCAAGGCTAAAAACCTATCAGTCAACCGCTCGGTCGACCAGGCCCTAGCTGAGAGTTGGGTAATTGCCAGTCGGTCGGTCGCATGGTCGACCGGCCCATATAGGCATGGCCTTGTGCACGTCCTTATACACATTAGTCGACCGACCGGTCGTCCGAGTTCTGGTCCGATCGATCGCCAGAGGCTCAGACCAGGGTTTTCAGGGTTAAAAAATGAACTCGTAAACACCTTAAAAAATCAAATAAATTCCATAAAATTCCACAAATATAAGTTCTTATAAATATTTGAAAACAAATATATGTGATCAAAAATCAACACATATTACAAACTATATGAACTATTTTTGAGACATCAAACTTAAGCTTTAAACAAAAATGGTATTTTCTAAAACATAGATTTTGAAATGAAAATACATTTTTTCCAAAACTTATTAAGTATAAAAACATGATATACAAACATATTTTGAAGCATAGTGTGTATGAATAGAATCTAATACACATATAAATGATATATCTATGTTTTTAACATTAAATCTAAAAGAAGTTTTGATTAAAACAAAACTTAAAATTACGAACTAGAATCATCAAAAATGAGTTTTTAGACAATATGAAACATACATGTATATGGATGAAATCCGATATACACATAAACTATGTGAACTATTTTTGATGAAATCCATTCATAAAATCGAAAGATACATTCTTGAAAAACAAAAATGGTTAAACCAAAATCAAAACTTTTTGAACTTGTGTGTGTGTACTTGAGCATATCAAAAGTAATCATCTTTACACAAGATCTACAATAGAACTATATAAAACAAACTGAAGTCTTCTTTTCGATCTCCATCTCCAAGTCGACTCGATCCAAACTTGATCCACACTCCTTCCGAGTACTAGATGTGATATTTATGCGCGAGCTCTTGAATCAACATGTGTTAGCTATAAAACTTGACTTTAAATTCTTTTTTGCAGCTAAACACCTACTAAGATCTTGATCAAATATCTGAAACTTATTAAATACAAGACCATTAGTAACTTAACTTCAAGAGTTAGTCATCATTAAAACTAAGGTGAAGGGCCTTTGGGCCAACAATCTCTCCCTTTTTGATGATGACAAAAATTATGAGATTATATATGCATTGATTAAGGATAGGCTTCATAGCTCCCCCCTTAACTTATGCATATGAATATAACATATAGATATCCAATGTAGCTCAAATACCAAAAACAATAATAAAAGATATGCAATGAGAATTATAAAATCATATGTATATATGCATAGACAATTAATCAAACATGCACATATAAACCTAAACCTTTTCCCCCCTTATTGTCAATCATTAATAAAGGGTTACGAAAGACAAATAATACCAATAAAACATATTTTAAACAAAATTTTGATATCAATAAAAATCATAAATTGAAAGAAACTAATTGAAAGAAAAATAATATTTTTATCAATTGAAAATAAAATAATTTTTTTATCAATTGATACCAAAAGAAGGACATGATACCATTAAGTAAAAACAAATTTTTAGGTAAATACTAAAATTATTTTGCAATAAAAATATCAATTTGAGAATAATACCGATTTGAACGTTATTGATACAATATTGAAAATGTTAGCATATACCAAACAAAATATTTTTCTTCATAAATAGTGGGAGTAAGATGCCAATTGAAAATAATATAGAAAGATAAAATAAGAATTTTTCTCCTTTATGTAATACCAATAAAAATAATGCATAAGCTTGTAGAGAATACCAATTATCATTAAGAACTAAATCAAGCTTAGTATGAAATCAATTTGTATTAAAAATATATGGTCATTTATGATTCTAGCACAAAAAATATATATGTATGTATGATCAGAGCAATATATAATATTAATTGAAATATGCACAAATATATATACATAGAAAACATGAGTATACGAAAATGATATATCAAGAGAATCATGTGTATAACTCATAACTACCTCCCTTTCATGCATATGTTTGAATAGATATTCAATAAGGGTATATAAGGCATGGTCGCTCATCCCACCTCCCTTTCAAGGTAGGGATTTTCAAAAAATATAATTTGAAAATATTTTAACATATTTGAAAACTCTACCAATTGAAGAATAAAAACTAGTTTAAAGATCATTTTGAAAACTAGTACTAAATCCTTCAAGTAAGAAATAAAACAATATTTATCCCATGAAAACATGCTAAGTACATAATAATTGACACTCAAAGAACAATAAAGTACTAATAAGCTCATGAATTCAAAATCATGAGCAAACAAGATATAGAGTGCATAAGAGTCATGTAATAAGTATAATCATAGAGATAAGACAATGAGACTCAATCAAAATAAGTAAATTCCTTTTATCAAAAGCATTAAACAATGAGAATTACCAAAACTAAACTTCAAAGTATATGTGTGTTTTGTCAAAACTAAAAGTATACATACATATCCAAAACATAAATGAGTCCACAAAAAATATATTGTATGAAGGCAAGTAAACTCAAGGATGACATGTATATCTAATAGTTTTTTGGCAAAATTAACATATACATGAAGCTATACACAAAAACATGTAAAAAATGGGGAATACAAGTGTAAATATAAGAATCTTCAAAACTAGGTTTTACTAACACATCTAATAATCAATTAGTTAGGTATTAGGGGCTCAAGAAGCCTTAATACTTACACGAGAGAAAATTAAATGAGTAATAAATATATAAAAAAGAAGTTCTTAAAGAGCAACGAAGTGGTAATACTTTGAACTTCTTATAAAAAAAGAAAAGTAATAAATGTATAAAGCATAAGAGTTGAAGTTGAAGAATCCCAAGTAAGAGAATTCACATTCTGTCACGCCCCGCTTCCCAAAATCCGCGGAAACAGAGTCGCGACGAAGGTCGGCGACGCATATACGTAAGGAAAATACCCACGTATACGCGCTAAGCCTAAATTAGCCTGAACAAGTTATAAATCAGAACTATAATAATCAATGGTCACTGCAATAATACATATAAGTCTACACAATGATAGCAGATGAATAATGACAAGAAGATGACAGCTGAAAGCGATAAAGGTAGAATCAAAGATGGCAGAAATATAAAAGAGATGAGGATACCAGAAACGGAAGAATGAGCGTCCAGTTCCTCGCATTATGGACGGTCTCAACGGACACCTGCACAATAAAACAATCGTCCAATATCTGGACGTGCAAATCCAGGGTCGTCAGAACGCGACCATGGTGAGTGTGTGTGTAAAGGGGAAAGAGCTCGTGCAGAAGAACAATGTGCATAAATAATAATAAGAACAACTGCAAATATAAGAGACTAAATAACAGGATGAATAACTGAACAATGAAAGCAACACGAATAAAGATAGCAAGAATAAGAGTACATGTATAAGACCAGTAAAGCAACTGTAGCAATCAACAGATGTCTAGATGTGCAACCTATCACATGTCACTAGGTTGGTATCCAAGTCTGGTCATAAATCTGGTCCTAGTTACAATCATGGGTCTAACATAGTAATATAAATAGATATACAATCAGGTAATTACAGTCAGTCACAAGGCATCAACAGTTTATTATTAATTATGTCAGCGAACACCAATTGTCACATGTAATAGACGCATCCCATACTACGCCTACCACACATGCCAATCGATGCCCTTAAGTTATTGAAACTGATCGGTTGGAGACATTGTCCATGCTTTAGGTGGGTCCCGTGCATACCCGGGACCACGGCCCAGACTCCTGGCGCTGAACCAGGACCTACCGCAAGGTAGTCAGGAACATGTAAGCAGGAACAGGTACATGTATAACATGTATAACAGGAAACATGACGGGGTGTCAGTCGCCCCACGGGAACCCTGCAGTGGAACCCTCTTTCGGCTGCGCAACCTAAATCCTAGGTCCACCCAAAATACGGACGCTGTCTCCTCCATCAATTTCCCCAATCCCAGTGTAAGTTGTTTGTTATCATGTTTTAGTTTATCAAGATTATTTCATGTGCATGTTATTTAATCCCTGGGATAACTCGGTGGTAGTCACAGTAACAATATCAACATGTAATCAGGATACCGGTATAACAGGAGTATAAAATATCAAGGAATAGGATACCGGTATATCAGGAATATATAACAAGTAAACATGCGAGTGTTGTTATCGTGTAATAATATTTCCCCAGTAATTAAGTAACATGGACAAGAAAGTTGTCAAGTAGATACCAAATCAAGTCCAGTCTAGAGTATAACAATACTAGGCCAAGCAACGATGAATTACTAATACATAAAAACCATTGGATAATTACTCATATCAACAAGATACATAAGGTGTACAATCATGATGTCATCTGAAGTGACACGGGTAATCATACTCGTAAAATATGTCATATAATAACATGAAATGATACAAATAAAGACATGAACACTACTGGCAACAGTAAATAAAGAAAAGACGTGAGAATAAACACTCACATAAAATGACGCAGTTTCAGAACCGAATCGCCATCTGGTCTTCACTGCACGAATCGGTACTGATTTACGGATCATTCCATGAAGCGGTCTTCGAATCGCCTATGTATCGAGTCCACAACGGTATGAATCCGGATCGGGTCCGGGTCTCCTGCAACGGGTCCGGATCTCACCAAATGGGTATGAATCACTGAAGCACGCAGCTGTACACATATCACATACTCATATATACTTGAACATAATCACACACGTACTCAAACAAACACCCAAGCGTACATGCTCGTACACGCATACAACAACATGTACACATATAACACATATATACATGCATGCATATATACACTTAAACCTACTTATACATGTATAATTTACCCAAAATCAACTGGATTCAATAATACGGGGGTCATCTCATATCATCCATCTCAAAATCCAAATGAAACGGTTGCCAAGGTAAATTTGTTGAGTTTGTTTTCAAGCATGAGTTTGTTGAAAGTCTGAGAAGAAAATTAAGCAATCTAGTCTTGCTAATGGGGATTGGGTATTACTGAAGCAGTGAAATGGTGTAGAAACTGACAATAAGTTCTTTACTACTAGTGAGGTGTTATGAATGGCTAATAAGTTAGTTGAGAAACAAAAATAGCTCTTACAAACTTCCAGTTACTAGTCTTCAGTAAAGAAAGAGCCTCAGTTCGTCATTTGGGATTCACCAGAAGCAAGTTGACTAACATAAATATAGGTCAGTAACGGAAGGTACCCAACTTTCAGAACAAACCACTAGTCTACTAAGGCTATGATAAGTCGACTAGTATAGAAGTACTAGTCAACTACAAGGAAGGCAAGTCGACTAGCAGGGAACAGGGGTCAGCAAGTTAAAAGTCCTAATCTATTCTAAAGACCATCCGCTTGATGTACATTAGTGTTTGGGTAGCTATTAAACCTAAGGTTCATTATTTGTATGCAGAAACAGGTGTAAAAGTGTCAAGGGGCACCAAAGAAGCCAAAATGAGAACCGTCAAAATTCTTGCACAAGAAAGTGCCCATACATATGCATGCATTATCATTTGTTCAAATGCTTATGACACTGGCACTCATGGGTTAATTATCCAACTTATCATGGGGTGCAAACAAGTATCATATGCTCATCACATTCTTAAAGATGCATGGAAAATTCAAAATTGAAGTGCAAGTGCTTGGGTGATTGATCCTTTGTGTGTCCAGATTCCCAGCACCAAGTGACAATGGTCTACATTGGTTGACTGGGATCCTACAGGGGCCAGGTGCTGCCTATGCACATTTATGGCTGAAACATAACAAGTATGTAGGGTCATTTTTACAAGACAAAAATGATGCACAGAGAAGGGCCTTCATCTTGTGCTAATATAATTACTTGCTCATTAGATATCAGGGAGGGAGTTTGTTGTTCCTGACTTGGAGAAACATAGTAAGTACGAGGAAAAAACTGCTTTTGATTTCACCATGATACTGGTCAAGAATCAAGATTAATTGGAGGAGCAATCAAAGTAGCATTCTTTGCAACTTCAGTCTGAAGGTTACAATCTAGATTAATTTACAATCAGTTGGTTCAAGCAATTTAACAAACATGTAGCACACGAGAACCAGTAAACATTCCTAGCTCTAAGGACCGACTCCTAACATATCAGATTCAAATGGAATTTCCCTGAATCATAATCTACTACCAGTTCATGCAGAATCATAGCATCTAGCATCTACAACAAAATAACCCAAGAATAATGCATAGAAATCATAAAATCTCACCCTGCAAGCAGTCGCAGTTCTCTGTCTCCTTCCCCACGACATCCAGAACGGAATCGATCAACTCCGCGTCTTCAGTGTAATGTCCCTTTTTCCCAGTTGTTGCAGACGCCACTCTGTCCAAAGACGAAGTTGTCGAGCCTGAAGATCTGGCCGTAGGGCCCAGATCTGAGGCTGTCCATGGTCCCGGGCTCGAGATCCATGAGGACGGCCTGAGGAACGAAGCGCCCGCAACTTGCCTCGTTGTAATAGACATTGACTCACTCGAGCTGGAGGTGTTGGAGAAGCGGAGATGACGGATGAGGAGGGATGCGGTGGTACAGAGAAGAAGAAAAAAAATAAGGTTAAATTTAGGATTTGGTTTATATGTTAAGATTAATTTGTTAGGATCGGATTTTAATAGATAGGATCTGTTTTGGATTAGTTGTGGGATGGGTTGAATCTCAGCAAATCAAAGAAGTTTGTTTTCTTTAAGCTGGAGAAATTAAAGGGTAAAAAGTGAAGTATAAATAAAATATCTATCCTTTTATTAGAAAAACCAAAGGGGCCATGGTGGCCTATCCATTCAAATCACACATGAGAGAATCCTGTTACACACTCTCTCACATGCAGGTCTTTTAATTTTTTTTTTTTTTTTGAAGGAATTGGATTTGGGCCTGCTATTGGACTTGGGCTCAGTTAGAAAATAAAGAGAAGGAGAAAAGTGATAAGATGGGCTTGGGCTTGAAACAAAAAGGGAAAAACAATAAGATAAAATGAGATAAATAAAATAATAAATCATGATGATGATAATCAAGAATTAATTAGTAATAATTAGAATAATGTCTAAACTTTAAAGATGACAATTTTCTTAAAACAAAATACACATACACTTTATAAGTATTATTTTTCACAATTAATTCATGTATTGCAAGATACGAGTATTACACATTCACAAGGACGCATATGATTTAGGGTGAGATAAAAGACTCGATGAGATGTTCAATTTGAATCCTAACCTAAATTGATAAATAATTACTTGAATAAAGACTAAGTATAAGAATGATCAATTTGGTAATTCTTAAAAACTTATAAATTGCTTAATTTTTACAAAGATATTTTAAATATTCTCCTCTTTTAAATAGAATTTCAAAAATACTAACATTTTATTTTTCTTTCTTTATGTATTTCGTGGGTGTAATCCACTGAAAACCCTCACAAGATAACACTCGTCCTCTAGGGGTAATTTAGAGATCTAACGACTTGTTGCACATGCTTAGAGCAACCGTGATTCTTACGAAAGTGAGTTAGGTTAGGTTAGTTTTTTTTTTTTTACTCGAGGACGAGCAAAAAGATAAGTATGGGGGTGTGATTGGTCATCAATAATACATATTTTTATTCACATTTTCATGCTTAATTTTTATAAAACATTACTATTTAATTCATTTATTGTTTAGTAATATACAGGCCTCCATAATCCAAGAGAAAGCACAAAAGAAGCCCAAAAGACCACAATTATCATGAAAATAATTGGAAAGATAAAGGAAGCATCTTTTCTATCCTATTTAAAATTAGATTTTAAATTAGTTTAGTTTAAAATTTAGAGGAGGAGAAGGATAGAACAAGATGAATTCTCATTCCAATTAAAGATAGAGGTGGA
Organism: Agave tequilana; assembly: GCA_038442645.1. NCBI lineage: Eukaryota > Viridiplantae > Streptophyta > Magnoliopsida > Asparagales > Asparagaceae > Agave > Agave tequilana. The sequence goes on along the minus strand of JAVJIF010012707.1, from coordinate 124,370 downwards.
CTTCTATTTAAACCTGATTGCTTGCACCACAAGATAAGGAGAGAAAAATTTGAATTTAACCCGGATTTAGAGATAACTTGATCTCCAATATCGAAATATTTAAAAATTCGTGAATCAAACAAAGATTCTAAGGATATATCTCCACATAAATGATGAGATGAAGCCACACATTAAAACACGTGACCAGAGTCCACAAAAGAGTCACAACCTCCCCTTTTTGGCAGTGAAAACGCGGCCATCCTAGAGCCGCGTACGTCGAGTTTTGGGGGAGGTATTGTACCGGGACTCCACTTCTCAAATCCCCTAGAAATATCCCCGAAGACCAACAGAGCGGAGGCATCTTAGAGATTGAGTATAGGATTATTTGTTTAGACATTTTATTTTCCGAATTTCTTTGTATTATTCTGCATTTCTATTTGGAGAAGAAGATTTTTTAAAGAAGAAGAAGAAGAACTTGTAATTGGCCGGTGATATTCTCTCTTATTTTTTAATTTAGTTTTTATTACTTTAGTTTCTTTTGTTTTGTTTTCTTCTTTTCTTGTTGATACAACTTTTTTCTTCATAATAAATCTTGTTAAAATAAAAAAATATGAATAACTAAATTAACTTGTAGTTTGCTAATCTCTCGATCAACTAAATTTAGCCTAAAAGATGAACTAATTGAAATTCATGCTTATAGAAACCCTAGGATTGAATTGATAATTCTTGAAGGTGAATAATTAATTAAGTTAAATTAATTTAGAGTTGCACTTTTTCATGATTATTCTTAGTTCATGTTTAGAAACTTTGATAGCATCATGTTAGATTTAAAAGACTTCTCTTATACTATGCTTAGTAGTTAGGATGAACTAAAATTTAATTTTAATTAATGCACTCTATTTTGGGTGAACAATATTTATACTCATCTTACTTGATTCTCAATCAAAATCCAAGGGTAGATTTTTTTTAGATTCGATATGATGTTCTTCCATCTTAGACTAATACTTGATTGTGGTAGATGATTAGTAGACTATAATCTCTTTTGCTTAATTAAAACCTTTTCTTACAATCAAAATTTTTTTTCCAAGCTATTTGTGTAGAGAATTCATTTCGAAAGCTTCCATCACATCCTTCCCTGTGGATCGACCCGTCTAGCCCTTGCTACGCGGATAAATTGAGAAGAGACTAAGAACTTTTTTACTTTTAACTCTTGAATTTTCTTTATTTTAATTCAATTTTTCTCTCTCAATCAAAGGCCTGCACATACGCACGTACAGTGAGTGGCTGTGCGCGCTGCGATCTACACACGCGCACAATAGCATGTCGTGCCTGCTGTCGTGTGCGCCCCTGGCGGCGCGTGCGGCTGCGCAACCTGGCCGCCTGCGCGCGGCCAGTGATTCTTGCCACGAGCATGCGGTCTGTGGTCGCTGGGCTGTCGTAGTCGTGCGGTTAGGGGATCATTTATTTTAACTAATACATGGATATTAATATATATACAATAAATTGAAAAGTTATTTATCAAAAAATATCTTTTTCTTTTAATACAATCATACGAGACACGAATAAATTATTGAATTAAAGAAAAAATTGCTCATGATATCAATTAGGTCGAGATCAAAATTTTACTTTATATCCTGATGATTCGATAAAGAGGAGGCTCTGATACCAATTGTATATCTAAATATTAATTATTCAAATAAGATCTCACACATGCAAAAGCCTCTTTATCAAGATTAAATTGAAAGAAAGTTTTGGCATACCTGATCCCATTCACGAAGGCAACATCGAAGGTAGCACGATCTCGAACACTTGAAGTGTTAGAAAAATTGATATACTATGATACCAATTATTACTTCTGAGATCGACGTATGTGGAACTTGACAATATGAATATACTTGTAAAAGGAAAACTTATTGTAAAGCAAAATAGTAATACCTAGATAAAAGAGCAATAAGGAAAAACACGAGGATTTAACGTGGTTCGACTCAAACTTGGCCTACATCATAGAGAGAGAACTTAAAAGAGATTTATTAATAACTTGATACAAAAAGATATAACCTTTCTCTTGATGCAACAAAAATATTCACATTCCTCCTTAATCTAGACCTACATTATAAAAGTATTACCTTATCTCTATGCACCTTCACCATGCTTTCTCTTAGTTGGCTTCCTTCTAATCTCCTTGGTGTTCTCCACTTTTTTCTCCTTGAGATCAGTAGTTTTATGTGTATTACAATGCTTGGTTACAACTTTTATTTATAGATCCTATTTGAGCTATGAGAAGATCTTAGCTTTTGTATGCTTGGAGAATCTTGGTCAATCTTATTAGGAGTTGATCTCCTTGATCTAAAAAAATTCTAGACTTTAATATTTAGAAACAAACTTTCATTGAATAGAAACTGAGTTCTATTCGTACTCTACCAGAAAAGAAAACCGGCGCCTGAAAAGAAAACTGATTCTACTTCAGAAAATGCCCCTATTAGTTGACTAGTCCTTTTGCCTAGTCAAATACTTTAGCCTAGTCGAACAATCTCTTCCATTAATCGACTAATAGGTTTATATAGTCGACTACTATAAACTGTTTCATTTATGTATCATGCGCCTGTATCATCCCTAGTCGACTAATACACTTGGTTAGCCGACTAGTAGTCTTGTTAGTCAACTATACAGTCGACTAACCTTCCTTGATATGATTCGCTTCTTCTGCTTCAAGCCATCATCTTCTCTAACTCGATTGTATCTTTTTGGATTATCATCTCCTCTTGAAAACAAAGCAAAAGCCTTACAATCTCCACCTAGACTTGCTTTTTAAGCCTTTAGTAAAACACCTTGAGATTTGGATTACTATATTGATTCTTTACTTGGTTATAACCATGACATGAAGCCTTTAACTCTTGCCCCATCTCCCTAGGGTCTTTGGCTGTTTTACCGCCATGGCTTGGACATCTCAGGCCTTATCTGAATGCACTCTTTCTCGTTCCTGTAACACTTTGACCTAGTTCGCGTCCCATTGTATGCTTCCTTAAAAATCTACCTTGCAATGAGCTCCCTTCCAAGTTTATGCCCGAAACTCCACCTCCAATTGAGTTACCTTCCTTCAGCTTGTATAACCCTCTATACTTCTCTCCTTTCAGAATTATCCTATCTCCTTGGCTAACTATGACGCCGCCTTTTTGCACTTGGATCCGACATTCTTTTTTTATCAGCACCCTTATGGATATTAGATTGTACTGTATCTTTGGGATATACTGGACCACCTCTAATGCACGCATTATCTCATCTCTTTCTTTAACCTTGACTGTCCCAGTGCCAATGACCTCGCAAGCCAAACCATCCATCATCTTGACAGTCCCTTTCACCTTTTCAATTAAGGAGTTGAATAGCTTCTTTTGGGAACATACATGAACCGTACAACTCGAATCAAATATCCAGCCTTTATCTTGAGAAGTGTTATCTTCTTAGGAAGCCATTAATACTTCGATGTTTTCTACACCACTCAATGCTACGTCTGCCTTCACAGCTTGCCCCTTCTTCTTTAGTCTCTCTTGTCGATACTTGCAGTCATTCTTTCAATGACATTCTCTGTGATAAAAGTGACACGTCTTTGACGAGCCTAGATCTTTCTTTCCTTCTCCTCTTTCTTTCCTTCCCGTGACCACCAAGCCCGATGCTGTCTCTTCCTCTTGATTTGGCTTTTTCTAATCTCATTAGATAAGAGAGATGGCGTGACCTCCTCCAAGATGAGAGTTTCCTTATCGTAGAGCATGGTGGCAGCGATGTGATCATATGATTGTGGAAGCGAACTGAGAAGTATCAACGCCTTGTCCTCCTCGTCAATCTTGACATCAACAACTAGAAGCTCGCTGATGACCTTATTGAAGAAGTTTAGATGCTTCAATACTGTTGTCCCTTCATTCATGCATTGCTATATAGTTATTTCTTGTGATAAAGCTTATTGGAGAGGCTTTTCTTCAACGTCTCCAACCTTAACCACAAACCTGTAGACGTTTCTTCATCCATCACGTTGTGCATAACCTTATCTACGAGACACAGTTGGATCATGATTGCTGCCTTAGATTCATCTCCTCCAATCCTTGTTTGACGTACATGTAGGTTTTACTACTTACCCTGTAAGGTCTTGTGAAGACCTTGTTGCACGAGCAATACCTTCACCCTCTTTTGTCATAAGCCAAAGTTTTTTCTACCATTGAACTTCTTAACCTCGAACTTTATCGTAGAACTTTCTATCATCGATATATTGCTTTTCGTCAAACTTTAGCTCTGATATCAATTGTTGAGAAAATTGATATGCTATGATACCAATTATTACTCCTGGGATCTACGTATGCGAAACTTGGCAATATGAATATACTTACAAAAGAAAAACTTATTGTAAAGCAAACTAATAATATCTAGATAAAAGAGCAATAAGAAAGAACACGAGGATTTAACATGGTTCTGCCCAAACTTGGCCTATGTCCACACGGGAGAGAATTTGAGAGAGCTTTTTTAATAACTTAATACAAAGAGATATAATCTTCCTCTTAATGCAATAAGAGTATTCACCTTTCTCCTGAATCTTAACCTAGATTACAAGAGTATTACCTTGTTTCTATGCACTTTCACCTTGCTCCTCTCTTTCTTTGCTTCTTTCTGATCTCCTTGGTGTTCTCCACCTTTTTCTCCTTGAGATCAGTATTTTTCTGTGTATTACAATACTTGATTATAACTTTTATTTATAGGATTTTATAATAACAACTGCTATTTGGACTATGAGATGATCTTTACCTTTTAATGCTTGAAAAATCTTGATCAATCTTATTAGGAGTTGATCTCCTTGATCTAAAATAATTCTAGACCCTTTAATATTTAGAAACAAACTCTTCATTGAACAAACACTGAGTTCTATTCGTACTCCATCAGAAAAGAAAACCGGCGCCTGAAAAGGAAACTGATTCTACTTCAGAAAACACTTCTATTAGTCGACTATTCTTTTGGCCTAGTCGACTAATCCTTTCCATTAGCCGACTAATAGGTTTATATAGTTGACTACTATAAACTACTTCCTTTCATGCTTCTGTATCAGCCCTAGTCGACTAATACTCTTGATTAGCTGACTAGTAGTCTTGTTAGCCGACTATACAGTCAACTAACCATTCTTGATCTGCTGCTCTTCTTCTGCTTCTAGCCATCATCTTCTCCAACTCGATTGGATCTTATTAGACCATCATCTCCTCCTAAAAACAAGGCAATATCCTAACATGAAGATGATGGAGGGGATTCTACTCTCAACTAGTAAGTTCTCTTCTTGATCTTTAGAGGAGATGAGATGCCTCCACGATAGAGATTAGGTCATGATAGTTGAGCAGGAATCCTACCCAAGATATATATAGCATTAAATAATCTTAATTCAACTCATCATAGATCTAAGCTCTTAATTGATTAATAACACAAGTTTCACACGTGTACATGAGTTCCACATGTGTAGATGAGTCACACATCTGAACTTAAATACACTCATGATTAAGTGTAATTGAAACGTGCTTAGATTCAAATCATTAAGCTTGATCAAATTCTTTATTGGGTCCAATAATATAGATTAAAATGAGCGGGTGCAAATATCCAATTGACTTGATTAGATTCAATTAACTTTAGACTTGAAACAAAATAAGTTTAACACTATTCTCACCCGTGGTCGGCAAAGAGTTTTTGTCTTCTTCATGCTCAATGTCACAAAAATTCATCGTCAGGCCGACTTATATGTGTGAACTTGAAGACTAGACATACAACTTAAAGTTGTATAGTGGAACATGATCTGCTGTCATGTAGCTCATTTTTCACTACATAATTGAGTATAAGGCTTTTATCATGACATCAACACCTCGCAAAAGTCATTAGCTGACTTGCTAAGCACCAATTAGAGTGGTTTAAGTGCGCGGTTGAGTAAAAGAAGAAATTTTCAAGTCTACTTTCTTTTTGCATCTTTTTCACTGTCTTCTCAACTAGACCACATCCTGGTCCACCAAAAAACCAAATAATATTATGCCCAGCTGATCTCTTGTTTCTGACTCTTTTAAACGCGTGAAATTGCACATGCACTTAAAAGAAAAAATGTATACAGGTTTGTGATTCTTGAGTAGTATTATTAATTACAGGTCATGCCCCAATGGGCTCTCTCAAGAGTTCTGTTCTGATAGAAACTTCTCGGTATCCTGGTTGTCAAAGAACTCTACTCGAAAAGGGGATGACACCTATGCTAATTTGATTAAGGGGGTAAAACCACCCCACAAAACCTCTATAAATAGCCTCTAAACTTCAGAAGAAAGGCATGCGCCACAAATCTTAACTCTACTTTCATATTATTGTTGTCAACTGTGAGTCTTCCTTAGGCATTCTCAAGCCTCAGTCTTTTGACATCATTCCTTGTACTTGTAGGTCTCAAGTGGTAGTCAACCCTTCAACCCGATCTATAAACAACCTCATGTTTTTGCAGAAACATTATAGATTTTCTTCTTCGGGTTTTAATATTGTAGATGGCATCCATCCATATATAGTATTAAAGAGAAATTTATACAATACAGTTCGAAAAGAAACACACACTAACACAAAATCATTGAGGAGAATGCAATAGCAGTGAGATTATTGTTCGACGTTCGTATCAGTAGGCCCAGTAAACATTTGGTCCAGTACATTATTTTTGCTCAAACAAAGGGTGGGGAGCCCAAATTTTGGATGGAGTGGCTTCTTCCAATTTTCTATTGTTTTACTTAGAGAAACTCTGATGATGTTCCTCTTGCCAATTGCATCAGGTAGTTGGTTTCTTTCATATGTACCTAACTTTGGGCTTCTTTCCAAATGGCCCAGGCCCAATGATGGATAAATAGATTGTTTCCTCAAATCTTTGCCAGGCTAATATTTTCAGAACTACCATGGTTTGGATTAAAATTATCCTCAACTTTCTTTTTTCTCAAAACTATCACAATCTTTATCTTTTGCTGAAAACTCTCTAACACCATTAACGGCACAAATAAAAAGTCACAAAGACTCTTCTCTTAAAATTAACTTATCTTTTAAAAAAATTTGCAAAAAAGTTTCCATTTCAAATAAAATAAATACAGGGTTTGTTTCCAGAAAATTATCTTCTTTTCAATTTTTTTTTTTTTTGTAATTTAAGAATTTTTTGTATTTTTAATAATTTTCTTAATCAAAACTTATACATTTACGGTTAATTGTTCATGTAAGGGTATCTTTGTCCAAATAATGTCACGTGCTAGGCACATGATTTGATTTTAGACGAAGGAGTAAATGGAAAGTAGTTTTGAGCAAATACATTAAAAAGTTCGAGATAGTTTCGAAAACAAAAAGAAACTGATGGTAGTTTTAGTGAAAACCTTAATAGTTCATGATAGGGGTTTGATTCCTCTGCAACAATCAGTGTAGGAATTCCCTACACCCAACCATTCTGAGGATGAAGCTTGTTCTTTATAGTCGTTCACCCAATTTTAGCATAAATGACCTTGTATTTTTTAAATATGACATATTTCCCTTAAACTTATTTTTTTCCCTTTTGACTTTACTCTTCAAGACACTTTTTATTACAGATATTAATTAATTTATTCATCTACAACTTTCATTTTTCTTTCTTTATGTGTACTAGTTTCCTTCTCTTCGCCCGACTAAGTTTGACAAATTTTTAGGTCCGAATATTAATTAAATTATTCATCTTATAATTATTTTTCTTTCTTCATGTGTATTAATTTCTTTCTCTCGGATCCGGATCCCGTCTGAACCCAAATCCATAGCACCCGTTATATTTTTTCTAGCGACTCAACCCGCACCTGATCCCATGGCCTCCATTATTTTTTTCTCTCATTCTTTGAGTTCTCGTTTTCTTGATTTTGTCTCTCTTTCTTTTTTTTCTTTTAAGGCCTATGTTTTGATTACACCCTAAAATGTTGAACACCCTTGAACATCCCCACCATCTGCCTCTAGCTAACAAGGTTAAATGATGTTGATATCATTCACTCCCAAAAAAGATATCTCCTCTTTACACTGGTTGATTACAATCACCCATCACATTTCATTGAAAACAAATGTAGAAATCACTTACCTCTTTGTCAATAATTTCCATGATAAACAAAATATAAAAGTAATATATAACCAAAATATATATTCAATTGATCATTAAAGCTAATATTCTTCTCCTTGCACAAGTACATTGTTCGCATAAATTAACCTTTACACTCGTTGATTACAATCACCCATCACATTTCATTGATAACAAAATGTAGAAATCACTTACTTCTTTGTCAATAATTTACATGATAAACAAAATATAAAAATAATATATAAAAATAAATTTTCTTCTTCTCGCGCAATTACATTGTGCACATAAGTTAACAAGTAATCATGCAATCAAATGTCATTTTATTATCATCAATTTTTAAAACTGCACAGATTTTTAAAAACAGTATGAGATTCTGACATTTTGCCTCAAATCTCCATTGTCATCTCGTGCAAGATTATTGAGATCAAAACTAAAAAAATTAAAACACTCAGTTTCTTGAAGGAAATAATTATTTTGAAAGAACATAACTAACACTTGATTGCACTTCAAGAGGCACATTAATTGGAAAGTGATTAATTTTTTTTCACGTAGGTATATCTTTTATTTCCTGCACTAAACAGTAAGAAAATCGAGTTAGCATATCAATATATCAATTATTTAATATTTGTAATAAGTCATAGACTTGTTAATACTTGCAACCAAGCGAGTACGCACAAAGAAAGAAAGCAAGAAAGAAAAATTTAGAAGAATAAATTAATTAATATTGTAATATAGATTTTTTGAAAGTCGAATAAAAGAAAAAAAACATCAATGTGAACACAATGAAGAATATCTTTCGAGCGATTAGTTGCGGTACCAAATTTCACCTTCGTCTTCTTATCCAGAACACAATGTTCACCTAATTCTAAATTGCAAGTCAATACACCTTCCAACAGTCCTTACTTTGCCAAATCTTTCAAGGAATCAAAACCAACATATATGAGCCTCATTTGTCATAATCTGATAAAATCACCTTCCAACTGCTCTGAAGTAGCCAAATTTTCAATAACCCTACTATCCTTCACGTAGTACAAGTTGTTACGTTGAATGCTCTTCAGAATTACCAATAAACCACTGGACATCTTGAGAATGCCTTCTCAAAGAGTCCTTCTCATGCCTTGTTCCTCCAAAGCTCCAACTGAAATCAAATTCTTATTCCACTAAGGTACATATCTCACATCTTTTAACTCTTTTATCATTTCATCAAACAACTTGATGTGGACTGTACCTATCCCTTCAATATGGCATGTGTGTCCGTTGTCAAACACCACCAAACCTCCATCTAGTTTTTCAAAACTAACAAACCACTCTCATTTGGGACAAACGTGATAGGTAGCACTCATATCCAAAATCCACTCAGATTCCTCTGAATAGCAAATAATAGGGGCGATAGAAAGTGAATAACCAGATGAGTCTGAGTCCGATCTACCTGCCTGTGAAGTACCATCATCCAGTGTACTGACTACTTGTACTAGATTTGTCTCAGGCTTTGATTCCTTCTTGAGCTTTGGATAAATAATTTTTCAGTGATCTTCCTCTCTGTGGTAAGCACACTGATTTTTTCCAATTGACAATTATCAGTTTTGAACTTTTCAATATCTCTCTTGCCCTTCCAATTATTTAAGTCATCAAACTTCACCACATCTATCTTCAATTGGTGGATGTTCACAGTCTTCACCGTGGACTGATTAACACCAGCCATATCTCCTCCAGAAAATACCAATACACAATGCGAAAACCAAACGGAAATAGATCCAAATCAGATAAAGAAAAAAATTTACCTCAAAGTGAAACCCTAGATGAGTTTCCGAACGATCTAGTCCACCAAACACAATTCTAACGAACAATCTAATATTGCTCTGAGATCGACACACGATTCTACAAACAGATCAACACCGCTCTGAGATTGACATATGATCTCTGCCAAACAGACCATGATGCTCTAGGGATCGACACATGACCCTGGCTGAGCCTGGGAAGCTCTAATACCACTTATTGCGCCCTCCAGAGGAGTTCCACCAACCAGCGACACGCCAATCACCCAAGATCAACGTTCTAACACCGAATCAATCACAAACAATATGCACGAACACAAAACTAAAGAGAGAAAAGTAAGAAATAAATGATTTAACAAGGTTCTACAAATTGCTACGTTCTCGGGGCAGAAAGAAGAATATCTTATTCAAATAACTGAGTTATAAGGGTTACATATTGATCTGAAGATCTAAATTGAGAATCTACGCAATTCGCTGTAGAATTCTCTCAAATAAACTAACCCTCGAACTCTTAATATAATTCACCTCTCAATGGTTACAATCAATGGGGACAATACCCCTCAATATATAGCTAAAAAGTCCACGAAGAAAAGAAAATCAACAGATCTGTATTTGGATCAGAAATAAATCCAAAATCAAACTCAGAAGTACTATCCTGGTCGTATTACTAGTCCAATCCATTAGTCGACTAGTCCAAACACAGTAGTTGACTATCAACCCAATAAAAAGTTGAGTGATCTCAGTAGTCGACTGATCCAACGTGCTAGTCGACTAGCACTTCTTCTAGTCGACTGATCTGTGTATAACTGCATAGATTTGCCAATCCTCTTGCACGTACACACCAATCTTTTTGTTCCTCTCTCTTCGCTATCTCCAACGATCTTCATCGATCTGTAACGAGTTAGAAAACTCTAATTTCATCTTCTCCCTCACAAAGGGGATGTTTGGAGTACATGCGGTTCAAAAAAAGATTCGATCGGTTTGAGCTTACACAGTTTATTGTCAATTGGATTTGAGCCAAGAAGCAAATTTGATTTAGTCCCGCATTATGTGGAAAGAAAGTTGGATGAGTATTTAAATGTGATTAGATACAATAGGTTTCCCTTTTTTGGCTCATATGAATTCTGATGGTATTAAACACTTTCATCGAATTAGTGGGTCTATATCCTAACGTATGGGCAGCACATGGTCCAACTTAAATGGCATCTAGCGCCTGTGGCTATCGCACTTTGAACGGGGGCAGCAAAAGAAACATAGTATCATAAAGCCTAATTTTAGTACTTTTCTTTAACATCTATGCATCCATACTTAAAAGAGAATAGTGTGGTTCTGATGCCTCTTTAACATCTCATACGAATATCCATAGAAGAGCCTTTGAAACCCGAAACTGGAATTTGTCTTTGAAGGTCATTGGTTGAAGAGAATAGGAAGAAAATTGAAAACAGAAGAGATGTTGGAAGTTTTTCAAACTCCAGTACACTCTCGGTACCGGGGTGTTTACCTTCACAAGTACCACAAACACACAAAAACTCACTCAGAGACCACCACCTTGCATATAAAAATTGATGAAATAAGGCTGGTTTTCTGAACTTTTTCCCTCTTTCTTCTACTTTTCTTATCTTCTTGCTTTACTTGCTTAGTTCACAGCAATAGCTTATGGATCTAAATATAAGGTATAGTACAAAGGAGTTATGTGACATACTATATTTATTTTGTAAATACAAAAACGTTATTAAACTCACTTGACACATATACCTTAAGTTAGTTTTTTTTTAGTTTTATAAAAGAGGTATAGAGAGAGGCTTCAAATGATTACTTCCATAATTCCAATTCAATGGGGAGTACTCTTATGCATGCACAAGTAAAATGAGTGTAAACAACCATTTTGAGACTAATTCCATGCTCTGGCTAAAGAGAGATTTCATGTTTTGACATGTTATTCTAGCGATATAAGCATAAAAGTATCAGGAAAGTAGAGCATAGATAAAGATATGCTAGTATTCCCTTGACATCTCACTTAGATTTTTTTTTTTTTTCATCTTTTGTATATTTTTTTCTTATTCATCAAGTATGCGCAAAAAAGAATGACCGAAAAAGTGAGTTGTTAGTTTAACGGTTAGAATATTTGAAACCTGACAAAAGTTGGTTTGTGAGGTTTTTAAATGTTTAGATTATGATCAAATGGTCAGATCGATAATTTGTATATCTAAAGTGGTAAATCTAAGTAATATGCTATTTTCTATTATCCATTTTGTGCCTACTTGATGATTACCAAGAAAACTACAAAACACTTAATTTTTTATTTTTTTAATTACTTTATATAATGTAAATTAAGTTCAAGTGGATCTTGTATTTGAATATCATAGGATTGAATTTGAGAGGGAATGATTTATTCTCAAATCCTTTCGAAAGTAACCAAGTCCATATATATATATATATGTGTGTGTGTGTGTGTGTGTGTGTGTGTGGGTTACTGTACCTCAACCTGCGGCTGAGAGAACTCTCTCAGCCGGCGGGACGTGGCAACATCAGATCCACAAATCTGTCATAAATTTTGGCGGACAAAAACCTGAACAATCCCGCCTAATTTAATGTCAGTCACCTCAATATTGTATTTTCCGAAAATACCCTCACTCACAACTTTTTACCTAATGTAAAAACATTTCCTTTTATTTTTACCATGGTCGCAGTATTTTTTGAAAAAGCGATGTATATGTATGCGACCTTGCTAATATTTTTTTAAGCCAATTTTTTTTTCATACACTATTTGTCGAACTCGTTCGCAGTAGTTAAAATTATAGTTGCAGATCTGTTGGACTTAGATCGTGGAGTTTTAAATTTTTTTTGGTCTTTTATTTTATACGAATGCGACGTTGGTCGCAGTATATGAAAGGTCCTTTTTTTTTATTACATACTGCGACATGAGTCGCAGTTGTCTCAATATGCGTTGTAGTGTCCTGTGACCATGGTCGCAGTGTATTTAACTTTTTAATTCTCGGGTCGCAGTTGATTATGTTTGCACTGTAGTCTTATGCGACCTTGGTCGCAGTGTCAACCCGGGTCGCAGTTGTTTATTTTTGCACTGTATACTTATGCGACCATGGTCGCAGTGTCGACCCTGGTCGCAGTTGTTTATGTTTGTACTGTATACTTATGCGACCTTGGTCGCATTATTGACCCTGGTCGCAGTTGTTTATGTTTGCACTGTAGATGATTGCGACCTTGGTCGCAGTGTAGACCATGGTCGCAGATGTCTATGTTTGCACTGTAGACTTATGCGACCTTGGTCGCAATGTCGTTCATTGTTTACATTTGCACTGTAAATAATTTATAAACAATAACCTAAATCCTATAAAGAGCGGCAAAAAAGGGGGAAAAATATAATAAATAATAACCTAAATCTGACAACGAGCGGTGCAAAAAATGCCTTGTGGGCAAATAATAATAAACAATAACGAAAGTTACCGAAAGAGTAGCTTTTCATAAGGGGTATTTAGTAATTTAACTTCTTCCTATAAGCGGGCCGCAAGTTAGTGGGGTGACAAAATTGAGCCACGTCACCGCAGGCTGAGAGAGTTCTCTCAGCCGCAGGCTGATATACATTTTTCTCATATATATATATAATATATATATATATATATATATATATATATATATATATATATATATATATATATATATATATATATATGGGGTTACTGTACCTCAGCCTGCAGGCTGAGATAGTTTCTCAGCCGGCGGGACGTGGCTGAATATATGCCACACATCGGCCACAGTGTGTTGGCGCCAAAAAAATCAAAAAAATCCCGCCTAAACAATTGTGAAACAAATTGACCAAAATACCCTTTTTTAATTCTAAACTGGAATAAAGTCATGAACAAACAAAATTTCAGTTGAATATATCTACAGTTATAAAATTCGTAATTTTAATACATCGAAAAATATAATTAAAAAAAATTGGATCAATATAATGTAAAATAAGCAGAAGCATTGAAAATTTAAAAAACATACCATGGTCGCAGACTTAATACAATATAACAACTGCGACACAGTCGCAGTCACTAGTCGCACTCATAGTATAACAAAATATTTTTATGCGACCTAATACAATATAATTTCAATTTTATATGACAACTGCGGCACAGTCGCAATCACTCGTCGCAGTCATTGTATAACAAAACTTCTTTATATAAGTCTGCGACCCTACTCGCATTCTATCGTACAACAATGCGACCTCCTTCAGTACTGCGACCAAAGTCGCAATCTTCTTTCCCATGCCTTATGTAAAAGATTTTTAATATGCGACTAGGGTGGATTAGCCATGCGACCCTGAGATCAATTCACGTATATCAAATCTTATAAAAATTATTATATTAATTACACTGAATTAAATGAAGTAATTAATATTCTTTCTACCGTGATACAACAACAGTCTAGAAAAAAGAGATGTACTAATGTTAATCTCGAGAAAGGAAAGATGTGCACCATACATAATCTAAAGATATAGGCAAACAATTATATAAAAAGTTAATTTGTACTTCATGTATTAAACCTCTGGAAAAAAAAGAACTCTTCGGATTCTCCCGCAATAAATCTTCAATTAAATATTTAATTTTTTTTACCACTTTCTACCATACTCAACCCTCACCTGTAACAATTATTATTACTATTCACGTTCTTCTACAATATTGACCTTTATATAATGCTTGTAACTAATATATTATCTCATACCTAAAAACTATATTTTTGTTCTTCCTTTTCAATTTGATTTCAAAAACTTCCAAAAAAACAATTCATTCTTGAATCATGTCTTCCCCATCTTCTTCCTCTGAACACTTAGATTTCAACTTCAATTGTTCCCCCACCGGTCCTTTGTCTTCAGGATATTCTAGTGAATCTGATACCAGTTGGACTTCACTCCTTTTGACTATCTCACTACATCAAATAATGTATTAACTGATCCTCCTATTCATGATGATAATAAAGTTTTAATGTGGGTTAGTGAAGAAGACATTATTCCTCTGCCACTTGACGGAGACATGCTTGATGAAAGCATGTCCCCTGATGCTGTAGGCTCGCTTCCTAGCAACGGGTCAGACGAAGAGCTTGATAGAAACGATCCATTCTGGGAGTTCATCGGTGAAACAAAAAAACCTCAAAAACAGGAAGATGATGAGCAAATAAGTGATGAAGAGGAAGAGCAGAAGAATGAAGACGATGAATCTGCTTATGATGGTGATAATGACGAGGATTAGGATTTCCTGATCTTCTGATATTCAATTATATTTTGTCTTCTTTTAAAAGCTTTTAATTCTATTTTTTTGTAAGGTCTCTTTCTCACTATATTAACTTATAAGCTCTTTTAATTACATATCCAAACTGCGACTGCTGCTCTTAAACACTGCGACCATAGTCGCAGTCCTACTACTGATGCAATAATTAAAAATAATTCATACGTTATAGGCGGCTGAGACAAAAGATACGGTGAACTGCGACTATAGAATCAGTCTTTATTCAGACAACAGTCAAAAATAAAGAACAAAAAGAATATAAAATAATACATAAACTGTGATTATACTATCGCTCTCGTTAAATACTGCGACCATAGTCGCGGTACTGCGATCATAGTCGCAGTCCATGGTCGCATAATATATGTAAAAACCAATTTAATTGTTAATAGGAGGATTGGACAAACATTCAGAAATTATACGAAGGACAGTATTTGATAACTAACGGTTGATAATTTATGGTGGCAGTTACTTAATCATTTATCAGTTCCCAATGCGACTATGGTCGCAATAATGTACTATTTTGGAGTTCAAAGTATTTAAAATTATAGTGTATTAACTTTTAAACTGTTTTGGATAATTGAACAGTCACCTAGGAAGTATACAATTTTTGAAAAAGGTAGAAAATATATTTGAGAGATATTCATGTGGTCCGAGATCTTAAACCTTTTGGAATTCCGGAATTAAAAATATATAAAGGGTCATGAGCAAAGGATTAAAAACATACTAAGTTATTTTTGCTCAAACTCGTTACTCACACTGTTCGGAAAATAGATTCAAAAAATGTCTTCACCACCGTCTTCACCGGAAAGAAGCCAATCATCTATTATGATTGGATATTTAGTTCTGAACCGATGTCTCGTTACGGGTCAGAATCTGAGCTTGATACAGACGACCCATTCTGGGAGTTCATTGATGAACCAAAACACAAACATGAAGAGGAAGAAAGCGAAGAGGAGAATGTCGCTGAAGAGGAGGAAGAGACGGAAAGCGATACAGAAGACGAAAGCATGACTCTTGACGACGAATCTGATTAGATGGTGATGACGAGGATTAGAAGTTTAAAAAATTGTATTTTGTATTTTTTTTAAATATATATAAATCTGTTTTCTAAAGTTAATTGTGTGAATTACATTTTTTACTACTATGTCTTGGTTGAAATGCTGTACAATTGTTACAAACCTTCATTTTAAATATTTTACGCTAAACGAATATACTGCGACCATGGACGCAGTTAATAATTATATTACTTCACCCGTATAAATTTTTAAAATGAAAGGTTGCGACTTTGGTCGCAGTTGCAGGACGCAGACTTAATAAATAAACTGCGACCTTGGTCGCAGTTGCTGGTCTTTAGTCTTAATCAACAACAACACTGCTACCTTGGTCGCAGTTGCTAACCATAGTCTTAATAAAATACAATGCGACCTTGGTCGCAGTTGCTGGTTTTTGGACTTAATAAAATACACTGCGACCTTGGTCGCATTCGCTGGTCTTTATTTTTAATCAACAACAACACTGCGACCTTGGTCGCAGTTGCTGGCCGCAGTCTTAAAAAAATAATCTGCGACCTTGGTCGCAGCTGCTGGTCTTTAGTCTTAATCAACAACAACAATGCGTGGTCGCAGTTGTTTCTATTTGCAATGTAGTCTTATGCGACCTTGGTCGCAGTGTCGTCTCTGATCCAAGTTGTTTTGTTTACAATGCATGACTGCGACCAACGTCGTAGTTTATTAAAAAACAAATATGATTTTTATTTATGTCCAGGCATTTATGTCCAGGCATGTGAAAATGATACAAAACGCTCTCTTATACAATAAGATTGAGTGTTACAATACAGCAGTACAAAGAAAACTAAACATCAAAAGAGCCCTTGTTGACTAAGAGCAGTGGTGTTATTGAGGTCTGGTGGCAGCAGAATCCTCTGATTCCACCTGACCCTCCAAAGTGGCAGGATACGATCCTTCGTTGATGAACATCTCTTCCACCAGAAGGTTATCCAGTGAGCATGGAGTTTCCTCGATGTCACTTCTAGGGTAAGAGAGGAGGTTTTGAGACCTCACAGGGTATGCTACCCACCACTATATCCACCACATCCCCCGCCGCCATACCCACTCTGACCATCCCGTACCAGCAAGCTTGACTGGTGCATCAAGTCCGTGGAGATCTTGGTGAAGGTTAAGTCCTCGTCAGGGATCATGACTTCTTCCCTTGTGAACGACGAGGACCATGACTTCTTCCCTTGTGGACGATGAGGTCTATGACTTCTTCCATTGTGGATGAACATCGATCAAGTTCGTCCATAGGGTCATCTTCATCCATGGAGGCAGGCCCCTGTTAGAGACTCTAAAGAAGGCGAAAATTCTCAGAGCAATTGCTCTCGAAAGAAAACAGTCTAATTATGGGAGAGGGTGAGCCCTATTTATAAGCAGCCCATAATAACCATAATTAATGGTTCATTAATCAGAACCGTCGGCCTTAATGAACGTACGACTATCGAAGTCCAATGGAAGGCTGACGCGTGGAGTGTCGTTTCAAGAAGCGTCGAAGACGCTGGTCTACACCCGCCAGCGCCGGTTTGGCATTAAAAGACATTAACATCTAAACCCAATGAAGAGCCGACGCGTGGACAACCGCTTCGGGAAACAACGAATGGTGCGGGTTCGTCAACGTAGACTTGACGTTTAAAGATCTCATAAAATCTTTATGAC
Source organism: Agave tequilana (assembly GCA_038442645.1). Taxonomy (NCBI): domain Eukaryota; kingdom Viridiplantae; phylum Streptophyta; class Magnoliopsida; order Asparagales; family Asparagaceae; genus Agave; species Agave tequilana. The sequence continues at coordinate 106,510 of JAVJIF010012707.1, read as the reverse complement.
AGGCCGTGTTCTCTCGGAGTGACTCCAAGTCGCGTCCCCTCAGCAAACTTTTCATTTTTCATTTAGATTCAAAAAATGACTTAATCCAAAACAACAACACGGCGACCTTGGTCGCAGTTGCTGGCGGCAGTCTTAATCCAAAATAACACTGCGACCTTGGTCGCTATGCATGTTAATATAAAGGAAACACTTACTTAACGTACTGTGACCTAAGTCACAGTCCATGTAATGCAACCCTAGATTGCAGTTGTTGGCCATCTTTATCAATAACAACACTGCGACCTTGGTCGCAATTAACCATGTACACTGCGACCAAAGTCTCTGACTAAGGTCGCAGTTTAAATGTACACTGCGACCAAAGACTCTGACTACATTATATACAAAAAAATTAAACTATAAGTAGAAATTGATCGCAGGTTGAAAAAATTGATCTGAAAAGATTTTATATTTTCAGAAAAAATTTTATCGCAGGCTGGAAAGGATAAACTAGATCTTTCAAAAAAGAGGTAAAGAAATAGGGCGAAAGTAATTTATATAAAATAACCTAAATCCTATAAAGAGAGGCAAAAAAAGGGAGAAAAATAATAATAAACAATAAGGAAAGTTATCGAAAGGGGTATTTGGTAATTTAACTTCTTCCTAAAAGCGGGCCGCAAGTCAGTGAGGTAACAAATTGAGCCACGTCACCACAGGCTGAGAGAGTACTCTCAGCCCGCAGGCTGATATACATTTTTCTATATATATATATATATATATATATATATGAGAAAAATGTATATCAGCCGACGGCTGAGAGACCCTCTCAGCCTGCAGTGACGTGGCACATTATTAGCCACACTAGAAAGGACAGCCCGCCTATCAAAATAGTTGAAATTACTAAATAGCCCTGCTATAAAAGACAGTAGATCTGTATAGTTTATTATAATTTTATATTTTCTGACGTTACTCAATTTTGTCACAATTATCTTTTATAACTGCGACCAAACTACAAACATTTTTTTATCAAATCACGAAACTAATTTGAATGCTTTTTTATTATTTTTTTGTTATCTGATTTGAAATTTAATGATTTTTTAATATAGTCGCAGTTTTACTTTTTTTCGCATGTAATGTATAAATTATTTTTTTTTTACATATTGAATTCGGACAAGGACTGCGACTATGATCGCAGTGCTTAACGAGAGCAAGTCGTAGTACTGCGACTATGGTCGCAGTACTCACGATAGCATTTTTTTTGGGTTAATTTTTTTTAAGTTATATGTAATAACGGTGTCTAAGGACTGATACTATAGTCGCAGTTTACGTATAGTTTTATATGTTTGATCTTCACTGTAACTTATTGCATGCGAAATAGGACTGCGACTATGGTCGCAGTGTTTAAGAACAACAGTGACAATTTTCTAATTTGTGATATACAGTGAAATATAAAGTGAAATATACTGATTTGAGAGGATTGCGATGATGTTCGCAGTATTATCTGTTCATATAATTTATTTTGGACTACGACCATGATACCTGTTTATAACTTTATTGAATGCAAAATGATCAAACTGTTTATGACTGGACATCGACCGTGGTCGCAGTGCTGAAGGAGGTCGCAGTGCTATACGATAACATGTTTTCGTCTGTTATTTTTTATGTTATAAGGAATGCGACTATGGTCATGCGTGATATAAAAAAGTTTTTGTTATATTGTGACTACGACTAGTGTCGCAGTCGTCATTTAAAATTGAAAGTTATTTTGTATTAAGTCTGCAACCATGGTCGCAATGATTGAAAGTTTTATTATATTATGACTGCGACTATGATCGCGAAATTTGTAAAACGGTGAGAATTCTGTTACAGAAAGCATGCTTCTGTTTATTTCACATTATGTTCATCCAATTTTTTTCTATTATATTTTCGATGTAGTAGAATTACGAATTTTATAACTGTAGATATATTCAACTGAAAATTATTTTAGGTAATTTTTTTTGTGGATGAGTTTATGGCAGTTTAGAAGTAAAAATGGGGTATTTTTGTCATTTTGATTCACGAATGTTTAGGCGGGATTTATGGGGTATTTTTGTCATTTTGATTCACGAATGTTTAGGCGGGATTTTTTTGTTTTTTTTGGCGCCTACACTCTGTGGCCGATCTGTGGCATATATTCAGCCACGTCACCGCGGGCTGAGAAACTCTCTCAGCCGTCGGCTGAGGTACAGTAACATATATATATATATATATATATATATATATATATATATAATATAATATATATATATATATATATATAATATATACAGAAATGTACCTCAGCCGATAGCTGAGAGTCCCTCTCAGTCTGCGGTGACGTGGCACATTGTTAGCCACACCAATAAGTTGCGGCCCGCCTATTGGAACAAGTGAAATTGCTAAATCTCCTTGCGGTAAAAGGTAGTGGTCCGCTATTGTTTATTATTATTCTCCCTCTTTTTCTTGTTCCGCGCGCTGTGAGATCTAACTTTGAGTTTTCGCTCATAAAGTTTTTCTAAAGAAAGAAGATCCGAATAAGATACTTTTTTTTTAATTTGTAGACCTAGATCTATATGCTCTTCATAGGGATCTCTTTTTCTATTTTAATATCGATCGCCGATCAGAACACATTTCCTGCAATTCAGGTTGTCGTCTCCGATCTCTTTCTCCCAATCTAAATATGAATCATATATCATCGTGTTCAACTTCCTTACAGAATATTGAAAATTTTAAAGGATGAGATCTTTGGATGCTGATCAAGAGGTTTTAATTTTTTTTTCTTTTTATAAATTTTTTCCCGCAATTTCTTATCTATAAAAAATCTTGGGTAACCTAAATGGAACTGCGACCTAGCTTACGTTTTACAGAACAAGAATCACTTTTACTAAAGTCGCCGTTTTTTCAGTTAACAATTTCACAGTTTTTTAACTGTGACCTCAGTCACAGTTATTTAATTTTAAAATTACCTGCTTTTCTCATGGTCACTAATTTTTAAGTACTGTGACTAAGGTCGCAGTATTTATTAAAACAATTTTTTCAGTATTTATAGACATTTTAAAGTATGCGAATACCGTCATCAATTTAATAAAATTGTTTCAGCATCTATATAAACTGAGACCTTACTTGTAGTCCGTAATTACCTTACATGTGCGACCTGTGCGCAGTCCTTTAATATATTAAGGACTTCGACAGAGGTCGCAATATTACAAAATATATTTTTTATGCAAAAAACATAGACATCCTGAAAGCTGCGACTACGATCGTAGTCTTTTATTCAATAGTCACAGTTATCTTTACAACTGCGACCTTAGTCGCAGTTTAATTTTATTATAATTCTGATGTATGATTTTCAATTATTTTTTATTTAATTCAACAATTATTTTGGTAGAATCTAAATTTACATGGAGATATGTATGGATACTTAGTTATTCTTTTAGGATAATAATTTTTAACAGACGATGAACCATACAACTTCTATAATGCTTATGCAAGAATAGAGGTTTTGACGTGAGAAGAAAAGGAATAGATAAGTCAAGTAGGCCTCCTCATGAAGTTATTTGTAGAAAATTACAACAAGGAGGGTGTGAAGAAGTTGTCTGACAGAAGATAAGATGAGCTTACAGTCAACCTTTGAATCATCACTAAAGTTGAGTGTCCTACTGAGATGCATGTATGTTTTTGTTTATTACCACACCAAGATTTTTGAGTTGTCACCAAATTTGTTGATTCTCATTCACATGATTTATCAAGCCCAGATAAGGTCCATCACTTTAACTCTCACCAGACACATCGATCAAAGATTTAGCAGAAGCATTATGACCAACTTGGTTGATTTAAGAATTCGTCCTTCAAATATTTTCCATGTTATTAATGCAATGAACTACAGAAAAGGTTGTGAAGAAGTAAGCCCTCAATAAGTTATTGATTTTATTCAACACCGGAAAATAACATTGGTCAGGAGTTAATTTCGGTCATCAAATATTTTCAAGAAAAAGCTGAATCCAATTCAGAATTTTTCTTTGCCAGTGAAGTTGATAATGCGGGCACACTAAAAAGTGTTATTGGGCTAATGGAAGAGCAATCTCCTCGTATTTGAGTTTGTGTGATATGATTGTTTTTAACATGACATGCAGAACTAATCACTTAAACCTGTCATTTACTCCATTCACAGAGTGTGGTCATTGTATGCATATTTTTTGAGTTAATGGAACCTTGATTATTCCTTTGGACTACGATTTCGTTCGCAATCAACCAAAAACGGTGGTTTCAGAAATACGATCAGCGTCACAGTTCATATTTCACTCTATTTTTTTGAGTTGTTTGTTGCTCTTATTCTATATGAATTATTACATTATGATTTTTTTAATTATGTTACCGCTTTATTACGTTGAGATATTTTATTAATTAAATTGTAAATTGTGAAATTTAAGACTTTATAATGATTACTGCGATCTTAGTCGCAATTAAGATTGTACTCTTTAATTAGCCTTTTACACCAGCAATTTCATTCACTGATATTGCTATTTGGTGACTGCGACATTAGTCGCATTGTATCTCATTTTGATGTAAATTATCACATTTTTGTGATTGGATCACATTGGGGTGTTGTTGGGCCAATACATGCTATCTTGATCACAATCAGTCTTAAAAATAATGAAAAAGTTTTGTAATCACCTAGAGGGGAGGTGAATAGGTGACTAGCTAATCTAATGATGAATAAATGTGAAATTAAAAACTATTTAAGTAAACTAAAACTATTAAGTTAAACACACAAGGTATAACACAAGAGTGTAGCCGAATTCCCAGTGAAGGGCTTTGAACTATCTCCTCAAGATTTCTCTAGATAAGAGTTGAGGTGCCGCTATGACTTTCTTGGTTGAATACAAGTGTGAGCAAACAATCTCAAGCATATAACAATTAAGCACAAGATATATCAAGCATATAAAGAGATAACCAATGTTAGTATGCAAGATATAAACACAAGTGAGAGATAGAGAGAGCAATCGCAAACACGGGAGATTTGTTTCGAGGTTCGAGCACCCTTGTTTTATGTCCCCACCTTCAACACTATGAAGGATTTCCACTAAAAACGATCCCATCGGACCACTCGGTGTCGCAACACCTACAACGAGTTCACACTAGAACTTCTTAGATTCACTAGTCCCTTTCTTGTTCCCGCAAGAATAACGCGCGCAAGCACACTAGCTTGCCGAGGCCGCACCTCTACACCGAGCTCCCACAAGAACTCAAAACACCACGAATCTGCAAGTTCGCCTCCTCAAATATAAGATGAAACACTTTGGTGATCTCAACACTTTGATCACCTAAAAATACTCTGATAATAACTCTCCTATGGGATAAATATGGCAATGGAAAGCTCAAGTACGTATGAGAAAAACTAAGATGGATTTTGTGGTAAAAAACTCAAGAAATCTCTTTTACAAAACACTCTTAAAAACTCTCTTTTCGATATGAAAGTATTTGCCTCTAAAACGAGTAGAGATAAATACTTAGAAAGGTAGGGAAAACTAGCTTGAAAATCCACTTAAAATCTTATCTAAAATAGCTCAAAACAGCCCCAATTTATAGGCCTAAAAAATATAGTCGTTAGGGTCCAACTCAGCAGGAAACCCTGCTGTCGGTCGACCGCTAACGGTCAGTTTCTGACCGTTGGGAAATCGATCGACCGGACGGTCGACAAAAAATTGGGCCTTGACCTATCGGTCGACTGCCCGATCGACCGGGGCCATTTACAGAGAGCAGAAGCTCTCTGGCGGTTGATCGGCCCTTGGCTGTGCACGTTTGTGCACATCGGTTGACCCACCAGTCGATCAACCTCTGGCTCAGTCGACCGCCAGACAGCCTAGTTAGCAAATGTAAAGGGATTAAAACTTGGTCTTTTTACCTTCAATAAAATCTTATAAATTCTCATAAAGTCTAAAAAAATAAGTTCATTAATATACTTTGATATACAAACATATTTGAGTAAAAATCAAAACATGTTACAAATATTTTGAACTATTTTTGTGATATAGAGCTTAAATAAAAATATGTATTTTTCAAAAACAATCTCCAAATTGAAAACCGATTTTTCCAAAACATCTCAAAATATAAAAACAAGATATTTTAAACACTTTGAAGCTTAGTGTGTATGGATATGTTCCACTACACATATGAGATGAAATATCTATGTTTTTAACAATAAGCTTTAAAATAGTTTTGATAAAAACACATGTATATTTTGAAGCTTAAAAATCAAAACGGTATTTTCTAAAACACATATAAATTTTGTGTGTTTGTATATGAGTACTTGAGCAATCCACCAACTAATCTATCTTTTACATTTTATCTAAAAATAAAATCTTAACACTTAAAAACCTAGACACAAGTCTGTTGGCCCAAAGCCCATCACTCTAGTTTTGATGATAATCAACTCATGTAGTTATAGTACTAAGACCTTGTGTTTAATTAGTCTCAGATTTATGATCAAGATCTTAGTTGGTGTTTAACTTCAACAAAGGATTTAAAGTCAAGTTTTAGAGCTAATACGGTTTGAATCAAGAGCTTGTGCATCAAGACCACATCAAGTACTCAAGAGGAGTCTATCTCGTTGGATCAAGTTTGGACCAAGTCAAGAAGATGAGAAGACTTCAAGTGAAGACTTCAAGAAGAAGACTTGTGTCTAGGTTTGTTTTATTAAGATTTTATTTTAGATTAAAATGTAAAGGATTAAATAGTTGGTGGATTGCTCAAGTATACCATATACACACACACTCTTGAATTTAGATGTATTTTTATAAAAGAATTTTTATTTTGAAAAAGTACAAAAGAGTTTTCTTTTGAAAAAAAAAACCGGTTTGGTTTTTGGAATTCAAAGTATACATATCTTTAACCAAAACCTTGTTTAGTGCTTATTGTCAAAAACATAGATATTTCACTATGTATGTGTAGTGGATCATATCCATACACTCTATGCTTTAAAAGTATTTAAAATATCTTGTTTTTGTATTTGGAGAAGTTTTGAAACAAAATTTATTTTGGAAAAATACAGATTTTGATTTTAGTCAAAATTTCTAAGTTACAAAAATAGTTCAAATTGTTTGTAACATGTCTTGATTTTACTCAAACATGTTTGATTATCAAAGTATAATATTGAACCTATTTTTGTAGATTTTCAGAGATTTTATGGGATTTAATTTAAAATAAAAAACCCAACTTTTATTTCCTGTAAATGGCCTACCAGGCTCTGGCGGTCGACCGACCGGTCGACCGGACCAGGAGCCGGTCGACCAACGTGCACAGAAGTGCACAGGATGGGCCGGTCGACCGCACGGTCGACCGCCGGAGAGTGTCTGCTCTCTGGAAATGGCCCCGGTCGACCGGGTGGTCGACCGGCAGAGAGCTCAGCTCTCTGTATCCTTGCCACGATCGACCGGCCGGTCGTCAACGGTCAGATTTTTTGACCGTTGGCCAGTCGACCGACAGGTCATCCTGGCTCCCAACGGCTAGTTTTTAGGAGCCCTATAAATTGGGTCTCTTTTGGGCTGTTTTAATTAAGATTTTTGGAGGGTTTTAAAGATAGTTTTTCCTACTCTTTTGAGAGGTTTTCTCCACTTGTTTAAGAGTCAAATACTTCCATTCAAAAGGAGAGTTTATCAAGAATTTTCATAAGTGATTTTCTTGTGTTTTTCACCACATATTCAATCCTTATTTTTCACACACACTTGAGCTATCCATTGATATATTCATCCTATAGGAGTGTTATTGTGAGAGTGTTTGTTGGTGATCAAAGTGTTTAGATCACCAAGAGTTCTTTCTTGTGCTTTGAGGAGGCGGACGTGTGTGTTCGCGTTGTTTTGGGTTCTAGTGAGAACTCAGTGTTTGAGGTGTGGCCTCGGCGAGCTAGTGAGCTTGCGGTGTGTTCTTGTGGGAACAAGAGAGGGACTAGAGAGTCCAAAGAGCTTGTAGGTATTGCGGAACCAAGTGATGCGGTGGGAATCGATTTTAGTGAAAATCCTTCATAGTGTTGAAGGCGGGGACGTAGAGCAAGTGTGCTCGAACCTCGAAATAAATCTCCCGTATTTGCGATTGCTCTCTCTATCTCTTACTTGTCTTTATATCTTGCACGCTAATATTATCTTTATCTTTATTTGCTTGATATATTTGTGCTCAAATTGTTATATACTTGGGGATTGTTTGCTAACACTTGTATTCAACCAAGAGAGCCAACGCGGCACCTCAACTCTTATTTAGAGGAATCTTGAGGAGTTAGTCCAGAGCCCTTCACGGGGAATTCGGCTACACTCTTGTGTTATACGTGGTGTTTAGTTCAAGAAGTTTTATTTTGCATTAAATAAGTTCTAATTCCGCATTAATTGGCCATTAGATTAGCCATCACCTATTCACCCCCCTTTAGGTGATTACAAAGTCTTCTGAAAATCTTCTCTTAAAAATCTTCTTCTCCTTCTTGACTTGATCCAAACCTTGATCCAATAAGTTAGACTCTTCTTGAGTACTAAATGCAATCTTAATGCGTGAGCTCTTGACTCAACATGTGCTAACTCCAAAACTTAACCTTAAATCCTTTGTTGAAGCTACACACCAACTAAGATCTTGATCAAATATCTGAGACTAATTAAACATAAGATCATTAGTACTATAACTACATGAGTTAATCATCATCAAAACTAGAGTGATGGGCATCTGGGCCAACAAGTTTGACATAGGTCATAAAAAATTATCACCATAGTTCACTGTTCTCACAAACATAAGAAGATCGGCCATTAAAATTAAAATTAGAAATAACATTTATTTACATAATTAACATTCCAAAATAAAGGCATAAAATGCCTAAAAAGAAAAAAATTCATATTTAACTTCTGATGATGAATACAAAGGACTATTCTACTTGTCTTCGTCATCACCATCATAATCATCCTCGTCTTTCATATTATGACAGTTTTCGTCTTCCGTATTGCTTTCCTCCTCCTCTTCCTCCACATTACCGTGACTCTTCTCTTCGCTTTCTTTCTCTTCACAGCGGTATTTCATTTCATCCATGAACTCTCAGAACAGGTCGTCCGTATCAAGCTCATCCTCCGACCCGTATCGAGGGAATGTATCAGAACTATATTTTCAATCATCATTAAAGGAATTGCTTCTTTCAGGGGAAGATGGTGGAGAAGACATTTTTAAACTTTTCAGAATTTTACAGAAACAAATTTAAGGAATGTAATTTAGACTGTGTTTTCATTTAAAGAATACCCTTAATATATAATACATCCAAGAATTCCAAAAAGTTTATGCTCTCAAACGACGGGAACATGGTGTAAATTTGTTATTTATCCTTTTCGAAAAATGTATATTTTTTAGGTGACTGCTCAGTTTTCAAAAACCATTTTAAAAAATAATAAATTTTAAAATGCAATTATTTATACCTTGAAGACAGCAAGACTATTATTCTTTTAGTTTCTTATGGTATAAAAGGTCGTGACGAGCATTATTACTTTCCGTTAAATTAATTATTTTAACAAAATTTGAAATATATATTGTTATGTATATAAAAATATTATATTTTCTTATTTGGTACTTTGACCATGATCGCAGTATGAAGACACAGTACTTCCTTATCAATATAACGGTTCAGAAACTTCGACCGTGCTCTTAGTGCCCAAATAACCAACTTACTTTAAATTATTCGTACTACGACCATGGTCAACTTTCCTCAACTTCGACTTTAACTTTCTTAGCAGTGCGTCCTAGAATCGGATTCATTTACTATGACCGTGATCGTAATGTTAATATATAATTTATTTTTTCATAATTTATTCGTACTGCGACCATTGTCACATTATAAGAAGTCGATACAGCCGCCCTTGTTATGAATGTGACTTTGATTGCAATACCGATTCTCAACTCATGATTGGTATATAAAATCACTGCGACCTTGGTCGCTGTCTCTCTTACATATACAGAATGAAAAATAGGAAATCTCAATGCAGTTTATAACACATGAATAAAAATATAGATAAATTACATTTATATATCCAACAGAGCTATTTTACAAAGAGAATACATTTATAATACAAAAAAATGATATGAATGAATTTGGTAAAATTTCAATCTTCAAATACCATCATTCGTATTGTTTCTATTTCTTCATCCCAACTTTTTTCTTTATCTGTGAGTAACATGTATGCAAGCTCACTTCTCAGTCTCTGTACATCGGCTGCTGTCACAACATCAGCTGTTAATGGAGTGCCAAATGCTATACTTTCAATGTACTTGCATATATATATGTGTGTGTGTGTGTGTGTGTGTGTACATACAAATATATATACACACACACAACGCAATCAACACTAAAATTATACAGGAAAAAATATATGAGATTTTTACGGTAAAAAAGCAAGAAAAATCTTATGTAAACGTCATAGGAAATATATACTTGTTTGCCTGTTGGGGACATCTTGCATCTTTTATATAGTTTTTCAACCTTTTATTGAAATTAATTTAAAAAATCTGTAACAATCTTTCTTTCTGCATTGTCTATAGGGAAAAAGATTCAATATTAATGTAATCAGGAATTACAAGATGAAATTTAACTCACCATTATTCTGGCATGTGTTTGGTACAGCCTTAATATATTACTTTATTTATTCACTGGAACCAAAGAGTTATAAAAAATTCACTCTTGTGTATGGCAATCCAATACCAAAAGGTCTAGTGGAATCTAACTTTCTGGGCACTGTGCTTGTGATTGATCGGAAAGAATATATAATGAACATCTCTTGTCCAGTTTCTCAACAATTTCTTGATGAAAAAATCTCCAAGATCTTTATTTTTAGATACAACATCGTGCTATCAAAACCAAAACAATTCAAACATTTAAAGATTTAGTAATAAAATGTAATAAAATTATCAGACATTATATGAAAATCAAAACAGCGATCAAGGTCGCAGTCCTCTTTTCTCACAATATTATGTGGGCCGCAAACTGGATCTCAGTCGCCTATTAAGTCTGAAAATGATGCTTACTAATGTTAACTGCGAGTCCCAATAACTAATTAATCCTAACAATTGAAACTGACTAATGATGAATACAACCTGGGTTGCAGCTAATATATTCAGGAATATTAACAACAAAGCGACCTTGATCGAAGTAATTTTTTTGACTGAATAAAACAAACTGCAATCAGGGTAGCACTAAAAAATATACTTCTTTAAAGATTCACTGCGACCTGAGTCTCAGTCAACTCATAAGGCCTTATCAATAATAAATGCGATTAGAAGATTTTTAACTATTAAAATTATAAAGTATTACATTATATAAATAACTGATTTTTGAATTAAATATAAAAGGAAAATAGATGATTATCCAAGCTTCGTTTCGAAAGATTATACTCTTTAATCCACCTTTTTCTTTAGATACTTCATGTAAAAATGAATGATATTAGCATCTAAATCTCTATTAAACATCAAGTCCTCTATGTCATTTTTGGCAACTATTATTTCATTATCAGGATCCTGATATGCAATAACACTACAAAAAAAGGGAGTAAATAATGAAATTATCATAATATAAATAACTTATATGTGATGTAAATTGAAATAAAATGAAAAATTACTCAAAGGTGACTTAGTCCAAAAACTTTTTAATGAGGGATTGTTTTTGTGGCTACAGAATTCTGTAGGCAATGCATTCACTCAATTTCTTGGTTTTTGGCTGAGTGTCGCCCTTCTCTGTCGTGCCAAAATCAGGGGCAGAAATCTGAGCCATAGGCTGTGGAACAGTCTCTTCAATAGTTTTCTTTTTTTGTTTTGGATAAACGAAATCAGAGTCATTGTGATCTCTCTCAGTGCGCTTGTGTTTTTTGACTCCCCTTTCTATTGATCTTTTAGAGTAATGCACAGCTTTTCCTTTTAACGCTTCCTTCTGCACTAGAGTATATTTTTGAATTTTTTCCTCAGAAGCTTTGTCTTTTTTGAATATCAAGGATATGTTGAGTTAAATTTAAAGTAAAAGTTGAAAAATACTCCCTAGCAATACTAACACCGAATTTAAATCACTTGATATCATTTTCTTCTTTTTCTTCTTCTTTTCCTCCTACTTCTCCATCTGCTCCCTCAGCCTCTTTTCCTTCTCCTCATTTTTCCTCTTCTTCTCTACTTCTTTCTTTCTTCTATTCTCCTTCTCCTCGTTCTCTTCCTCCTTCTCTCTTCCTCTTTCTTCCTCTTCTTCTCATTCTCCTCCTATTCCCTCATCTTCACCTTTTGTTGAATTCTCCTCTTCTTCTCCTCCTCCTCCTGCAGCCTCCTCCTCTTCCTTTCTCCTATTTTTCTTCTCCTGCTCCTCCTTTTCCTTCTTCCTCTTCTCTTTCTCCTCTTTTGCAGCAGTGGTTGCTATCTGCAGCTCTTCTTCTTCTTCCTCCTTCACCTTTATTTTATTTTGCTACTTTCTTAATTTTCTTTTTTCTCTTCTCTCTCTCCTCTTTTTCTTTAATTTAGTCTTTCTGAGCTTTTTCATCCTCTATTTTTTTCAATTTTTCTTTCTACCTCAATAACATATGCCCTCAAGTATGTATTTTTATTCCTCAAAATTTTTAGTTCATCAGCTTGTTCATCCCGTGGTGCTGGCAAATAACCTGCAATAGTTGGTTCTTATTCGCTTGTTATCTCCTTAACTATTTTGTCTCGTTCTGTTTTTGCCAACATGTTAGCTTCAATATTTATCTCTTCTTTCTCTCCTTTATCTTCTTCTTCATCATCTTCATCTTCAACCAGAAGGCCAATCATAATTTTTTCGGTATTCAAAACGTTGGCCATTTGATTAAAAATCTGAAAATCATGTTAACCAAACATCAATATAAAAATAACATGTTAGTTCTGTGACTTATATCACAGCAAAATTAAACTTGTAATAGAAGTCAAATCAAATAAACTGCGACCATGTTCGCAGTCATAACTTTTAACTATAAGACAATATATCAAACTGCGACCATAGTCGTAGTACGAATTTCATACTAAATTCGTCCCGTCTTAGGTACTGTGATCTCAGACGCAGTAAAAATCAAAGAAATAAAAGAACTGCGACCTTTGTCGCAGTTCACTTATAACGTAATGAAGGGACTGCTACTTTAGTCGCAGTCCACTAAAATTTTAGTAGAGGAACTGCGACTTTGACCGCTGTCATAAAAATTAAAAATAAATATATAAAAATCTATTAAGAGACTATGGTCGCTAACTATTAAAAATTAACCTTATCTTCTTCAATATCATTAAGATTAATTTCAATCTGAGCTCTGCTAATATTTTGGAGGTCCCATCTTACTGCCCATGGGGTTTTGTTCTCCAAAGCCTTCCTCGGCTCAAAAATAACAACCATTTCACATAGTCAATACTGTAACATGCATTAGTATAGTAATTTATATGAACAATGTAAAGTAATTTTCAATAATTTTTACCAATTATATAATCGATACTTATAATAATTTGCACGGAGCATCCTTGCAGCTCATATGTGGTATGCCTGAAGATGTCCATCAACTCCATCAGGAACTGCCAAACAATTTTAGCCCAACTAATAGTCTTCATCAGTTGAATATTGGCAATTTGCTCCATAATATATCACGACACTGTGCATTTGCTTCCAAAAAATAATAAAGTGGCCGACATATATAAGATGATCAGTGTAGTGAAGTTTTGAGCTGCAAGTCTTTGTCTCTCTTATAATTTCATTTAGAGTCACTTGCTGCATAAGTTGTTCATCCTCTGTCACATCTAGTTCGGTCATCCTCCTTTTCTTCACAAGAAGATCATTCAATGCTTTCTCATAGGTATTTTCGTGTTCTTCTTAATTTTGAGAAATAGTGCTTTATCACCCCCTATCATTCAATGTACAGGTCTTGTTTATAAAGAAATCTGTTCCATTGATAGGTAGACCAAATGTCAGGGCGACATCCTCTACTGTTAATACAACCCGTTTGTTCCCAATAAGAAAGGACCTTGAGTCCCTATCATATTGTCTACAATTTTAAGTAGACTAATATTAGATGTCAGGTCTTTGTCACCACCAAACTCCTCATTATAGAAGGCCATGAAAATAGGACCGAAGGGGTCTCCCTCATCGCGTTGACAAAATCTGCCTGAATGTACTTTTTAAATACCCTCATGATTTCGCACATAGGCTTTAGGCTCGATCTCATAGGATGAACCTTTAGTTCTTGCTGACCTAATATTGCATTAACATTAACCTCATAAGTACCGAATAAATTTTTAAAAAAACAAGGTCGCGGCCCTTTAAAACAATTTTGGAAGGAAAATAATTGGTTGCGTCTTAGGTCGCGACATTACTTAATCAACTATAACACACTGCGACCTTTGTCGCAGTGTTAACTAACTAAGCGACACAGGTCGTATTTATCTAATTAACCCAATTAATTATCTAATAAGGACCTTGGTCAATCGTTCAGTGCACTGTGATCCGTGACTCAACATACTGTGACAAGGGTCGCAGTATCATATTAAGATAACTTAGTATAACAGACTGCGACCCATGGCCCCAAATATCAAGAAATGGGATGGGAAGACTGCGATCTCAGTCACAGTGCTTATAGAAAAATTTAATCTAAAAAAAAAAAACTTAAGGTAATAATACAATAAAATTATAAAATTTTCAAAAACCTGCTACCAAGCTCGCAGTCAACTTTTAGACTAATAGCTAATACTGAACCAAAATCAACCAAATAGAATGAAAGTAACCTCTGACCTAAGGTCGCAGTGTTATAAAAAACAAAAAATTAAAATTTAATTATCTAATTAGATTTTAAATTCCTATTTTTTTCATCTAAAACTGTGACTTGAAACAAAATTTCCAGGAAAAAATTTTAGTTTCAAAATTTATCCTATAATGTGACCATGGTCGCAAGCTTTTAAATTAAAATAATTAATTATTTTTTAAACACAAATATTCATGAAATATTTAGGAAAAAACATATTATTATCAGAAAAATTCAGTTATAACTTTCTTCTTTGGAATTAAAATTCAAAACTGATTAAAAAATTAAGGGCAAGAGCCACTTTTGAATCAAACTTACATAAAAAGAAGAAATTTTGTTAAAAAATAAAATGGAAATCAAATCCCAGTAAAACAAAAAAAATTGGGCTTCAAAACCCTAAAAATTAGAATTTTTCAAAATTCCCATTTACCTTTTACCGTGGTTGTTTTCTTGGGCGCTAGGTAGATCGATCTTTTGTTTTAAAAAATACAAATTTTTGCACGAAAATTTTCAAAAATTTTAATAATTAAAGCCACTAAATTTTTTCGGAGTGTAGAACTTAAAATTTCAGAACTGTCAAATTTTGGGAGAGTAACAGTTTTGCAAACAGTAAAACTTTGTACGGAGGGTATTTTAGTCAAACATAGTTTCGAAGTGACTGAGGGTATTAAATGCGCAGGATGTTTTGTCTTTTATCCGCCAAAAAATTGAAATTTGCGTGGCTATTAATTAGCTACATCCCACCGGCTAGAAACTCTCTCAGCTGTCGGCTGAGATACAAAAACCCCTATATATATGTGTGTGTATAAATATATGTATATATATGTATATATATACATATATATAGAGATAGACTTGTATCCTTTCAAAAGGATTTGATCCCGGATCCTTCCCACTCAAATTCAACCCTCCAACATTCGAATACAAGATCCACTCCGTTGAAGTTGATATATACTATTTCAAGTATCTATAAACCAAAAATCAAGTGTTTTAAATACTTTTTGCCCATCCATCAAGGAGGGAAAAACGGACGGCCTAAATAGTGAGTTGGTTAGTTTAACGGTGTAGAACATTTGAAATCTAACAAAAATTAGTTTATAGGGGTTTTAAATGTTTAGATCATAATGAAATGGCCGATCGAGAATTTGTATGTCTAAAGACATAGATCTAACCAACTCACTACTTTCGGCCGTCCATTTTGCGTCGCTTGATGGATGGACAAAAAGTATTTAAAACACTTGATTTTTGGTTTATAGATACTTGAAATAGTATAGATCAACTTCAACGAAGTGGATCTTGTATTCAAATGTTGGAGGGTTGAATTTGAGTGGGAAGGATCCGGGATCAAATCCTTTTGAAAGGATACAAGTCTATCTCCATATATATATATATATATATATATATATATATATATATATATATATATATATATATATATATATATATAGACACACACACACACACACATATATATAGATATGTAAACATTTAAAAAACCCCTACAAACTAATTTTTATTAGGTTTCAAATGTTCTACACCGTTAAACTAACCAACTCGCTATTTAGGCCGCCTGTTTTTTTCCTACTTGATCGATGGACAAAAAGTATTCAAAGCACTTGATTTTTGACTTATAGATACTTGAAATAATATAGATCAACTTCAATGGAGTGGATCTTGTATTCGAATATCAGAAGGTTGAATTTGAGTGGGAAAAATTCGGCCTCAAGTTCTTTTGAAAGAACACAAGTATGTGTGTGCGTGTGTGTAGAGACAGAGAAAGATAGACTTGTGTCCTTCCAAAAGGATTTGACCCTAAATCCTTCCTACTCAAATTTAACTCTCCGACATTCGAATACAAGATTCACTCCGTTGAAATTGATCTATATTATTTCAAGTATCAATAAATCAAACATCAAGTATTTTGAATACTTTTTTCCCATCCATCAAGCGACGCAAAATGGACGGCCGAAAGTAGTGAGTTGGTTATATTTATGTCTTCAAACACACAAATTCTCAATCCGACCACTTCATTATGATCTAAACATTAGAAATCTCCTACAAACTAATTTTTTTTAGGTTTTAAATGTTCTATATCATTAAACTAATTAATTCACTGTTTAGGCCGTCCGTTTTTTCCTGCTTGATGGATGGACAAAAAGGAGTGACTTGAGTGTCGATCAGAGAGGAAGAATAATGAATAGACAAAAGAATGGCAAATTCAAGTCTAAATTAGGGAGAGGTAATTCCAAGTCAATTGGTGTCGAATAGCGGTGTGATGAAAAGGGGCATATTCAGAGGGACTGCAAGCAGAAGAAGGAGGGAGAAAGTAAAAGCAAAGAGAAAGATTTTGCGTATGTCATAGATAGTGATGGATCTGATGCTTTGATTCTCTCCTTGGCTTGTTCCAATGAATCATGAGTGATTGCTTCGAGCACATCCTTTCACGCCAATTTCCGATATGACATCTTTTAAAATTATGTGAAAGGTGAACTTGGAAAGGTGTAACTGAGAGATGATGAACCATGCGACATTATCAAAAAAGACGATGTGATGGTTAGCCTCTCAAATGATTCAATGCTGAAATTGAGGAATATCAGACATATACTGAAGCTGAAAAGAAATCTGATCTCTGTTGGTCAGCTTACGGATGAAGAGATAAAGACTATCTTCGACAGTAATGTATGCAAGATCACGAAGGGTGCAATGGTGATGGCATACAACAATAAGGAAGGTACCCTCTACACGATGTCGAGTTAACCCAGTGTCCACGCAATCTATACACCTTTAACAACTCAATGTCCATGCAATCTGTATATCTTTAACAACCAACTGTCTTCTTCTCCTTCTTCTATGTGAAATTTCTCCTTCATCAATCTCCATCGCTCCTCGCATGTGCTTATATCACGGGAGGAGTACCACAAATTGAAATCGATGGCAGAATCATCTCCATACTTATTCATCAGAGGGATTTGTTACTCGGCAATGTGTTTTCTTATATGCCAAAAACACTAACGGTGCCGAAAATTTGAAAATACTATCTTGATGACATCGCCTATCTGGGCATCCTCAACAGTAATGATCACATTTGGTGCAACTCCTTACATGCGTTTGAGCCATTTATTGAATAGCCAAACAAATGTATCCCTTTGCTCATCCGTAAGTAATGCATAACCAAATAAAATTGACTGTCGATGATGGTTCACTCCTGTGAATTGAGCAAAGGACAGGTTCAAGTGATTAGTCTTGTATGTTGTGCCAAAAACAACCACATCACAAAAACTTAAATAAGAGAAAATTACTCTTCCATCAGCTCAAAAAATACTTTTTAGTGTGCCTGCATGATCAACCTCACTGGCAAAGAAATAATCTGGATCAGACTCAGTTTTTTCTTGAAAATATTTGATGACAGAAATAAACTCCTGTCCAATGTTATTTCTCCAGTATCGAATAAAATCAATAACTTGTTGAGGACTTACTTCTTCACAACCTTGTCCGTCGTTCATTGCATTAAAAACACAGAAAATATTAGAAGGGTGAATTTCTATATCAATCAAATTGATCATAATGCTTCTGCTAATCTTAATCGATGTGTCTGATGAGAGTAAAAGTGATGGACCTTATCTGGGCTTGATAAATCATGTGAATGTGAATCAGCAAACTTGGTGACAACCTAAAATCTTCTGTCTGGTAATAAATGCAGACGTGTATGCATCTCAGCAGGACACTGAACTCTAATATAAATATGATGGTTGACCATAAGTCCTTCTTATCTTTTGTCAGCCAACTTTTTCATACTCTTCTTGTTGCAACAATATTTTCTACAACTAATTTCATGAGGAGGCGTGACTTATCTATTCTTTTTCTTCTCACATCAAAATCTCTGTTCTTTTCATAAGCATTGTAGATGTTGTATGCTTCATTATCTGTTGCAATTGTTGTCCTAAAAAAATAACTGCGCTTCCAGACATTTTTCCATATAAATTCATTTTCTATCAAAAAATATTGAATTAAATAAAATGAAATAACTTAAAATAACATGTCAGAAATATAATAAATAAAAATTGCGACTAAGGTCGCAGTTATAAAGGTCACCGTGATAATATTGACTAAAAGTCTTGACTGTAATCACATCTTTTGGGATGTCTATAAATATTACAACAAAGTATTATTTACTTATAATTGTGAAGGACTGCGCAAAAGATCGTATAGGTGATGTAATTACAGACTGTGACTAAGGTCGCAATTATAAGTAAACTGTGATATAATTTATTAAAAATAGCGACCGTAGTGACATACTTTAAGATGTCTATAAATATCAAAAAAATTATTTTATTAAATAAAACAACCTTTGTCGCAGTTCTTAAAAATTTAATGACCATAAGACAAAACATGGACTTTAATAAATTAAAAGGACTACGACAAAGGTTTGAAATCAAACTTAATTAAAGACTGCGACTAAGGTCGCATTTATAAAAACTGAGAAATTGTTAATTAGAAAACTGCGATCTTGATCACAATTGTTCTATAAAATGTAAACTATGGCTGAGTTTCATCTAAGTTACCCCAAAAAAATTCCAGATGAGAAATTGTGAAAAATAATAAAATAAATAAAGAAGGAAAACATACAAACCTCTTGATCAATATCTAAAGATCTCAATTCTTTTGAATTTTATATATTCTCTGAGGAAGTTGAACTCGATGATATATGACTCATATTAAGATCGGGAGAAAGAGATCGTGGCCATCGGCGACCTGAACTAGCAGAAGATGTGTTCTGATTGACGGTCGACATTAAAATATAAAGGGAGATCTAAATCTAATGAAGATCTCGATAAAGTGCTGATGGAGATATAGGTCTGCAAAGTAAGAAAAAGGTACATGATCCTAATCCCGCTATTTTTAGAAAGACTTTCTTTGCGAAAACTCAAATATAAATTTGACAACGCGCGGAACTAGAAAAGGGAGAAAAATAATAATAAACTATACAAATCCACTTTCTGTTACAGCAAGGACATTTAGTAATTTCAGCTTTTCCAATAGGCTGGTCGTTCTTATTAGTGTGGCTCATAATGTGCCACGTCACCGCAGGCTGAGAGGGACTCTCAGCTGTCGGCTGATATACATATTTCTCTCTCTGTGTGCGTGTGTGTCGCCTCCCCAACCCAAACCTTCTCTCTCCCTCTCCCTCCACCCTCTATCTATGACCGGTAAGGCCTATAGTTTGGCAACAGAATTTCTGAAACCGGGCTTTTGTTCAAGTTAAAATGAAATTGGAGTTTGTAACCATACAAATCCCAGTTTCTGATACCTTTTGAAACTGGAGTTTCACTGATTTTATTGAGTGTTTGGCAAACTCAGCTTCTCTTTCTCGTTAAGCTTTCATTCGGAAAAATTCATTCAAAGTGGATTTTCCCAAACCCCAGTTTCGTAAGGTTTGGAGGCCTTCAAATCCCAGTTTCAGTAACCCTATTTTGATTTTCAAACAAGGCACAGTTTTAGTAAACCCCATACCGAAACTCTCCCCGACCTCAGTTTGGGAAACTTAACCTTGCTCCCAAGGTTGCTTGGTTGATGCCCTTTTCTTTCTTTTTTTACTATAATATGTGGATAATTTCTACTTTTTTAGATAGTGAAAGAGAATTTTTTTTGAACACATTAGCAATCTGCCTTGTCTAGATAACCCTATCAATCTTGAGTGTTTGCTTTAGATCCAAAAAGAAGGGGGGAAAAACTCTCTTTTTCAGACTTTTTGAATCGATAGTGGACAAGAATTGACTCATGACTTATATGGCAAAAAAATAATATGTCAAACATGCCTAAAATTTAAGAAAATTATTAAAATTTAGGGATTAATATGATACATAAAAAGAAAATTACTTAAGAGTCATGGTATCGTCACCAATATGAGCTTTTAGGACATAAGATGGAAATTGATGATAAGAAGCTTTTTCATACTATATATAGGCATAGAAGTGTGAAAAAAGAACCTAAAATTTTAGATTGAAAGTTGAGAAGGAAATTGGGAGAATCTAAAAAAAAAAAAAAAAGATCTTCGATTTTTCTTTCTGCAGCACCAGTGATGTTTTTCCCTCATCGAACCCCTAATGCGAATCCAGCTTTTTTTTTTTTTTTTTTTTTGATATTCAGTAAAAGAAACAAAATACAAAACTAAAAAAAATAAGCTAAAAATAGATCAAGTTACTCCCTGAAGGAGATAAGCATCGTCTAGGTCAAAATCAATGTCATCTTCCATGCCCAGATCTTCATCATCACAGAAAGCATCAAGGAGGTAGAAACTATCGAGTCTACTACCTCCGGCTGATCGCTTACCCTTAGCTTGTCAAGTTTGATAGCTCTGGAGGCTGTTGTGGATACGAATCTAGCTGACTTAGCAGGCAAAAGGATGCAATTTGGGTTTTGATTTTAATTTGAGTCATACCCAACAAGTCGGATCATCACTTTCAAATCATGCAAACATCTTTACCAACTATACATCAACACTCCACATTTCTCTTCTCACGCAAAGAGATCCGGAAGCTAATAAAATTAAGAGGATTATTTCTTCTTATATCATTCTAATTACAAAACGTAACATGAAATACTAATGAAACAATTTTGAAGTCCAATCTTCTCCAAGTGAAGTAGTTACAATTTTTCAAGAAAAGCAAATCCCCTAGAGGATGCCATGTAACTACACTCAAAACAGCACAAACAAGATCACACTTGCGTTTTAATTCCTTCCACATGCCAAGCACTCTACTTGTAAAAATGAAGCAATTTCCCTTCACATGTGACCATTGACTTGAGAGGAGAGGGAATGGACAGATGGGGATGAGTCATTTTCCAACAGCTTTTTGCCACATACAAGCACTGTTGGAGAAAACATTGAGGGGGTTCCTTGTTGTACGTCAAGCACAAGAATTGGCTGTTTGCATGCATACAGTTTCAAAAGGGTTTCCATCCGACTACAGGAAAAAGATGCAAATACTGTATTAGACAACGATGTTTGTGGTGGTTTGAAGTTGCAGAAACTAGAAAGCAATTTATGGTGGTACTCAAAGGTGTCTTTTTTTTTTTTTTTTTTTTTTTTTTTTGAAGAAAAAAGACACAAAATTTTATTTGAAAAACAAAAATATATATTTTTATTAAAATTTTCTCAACTACAAAGTCTCTCTTTTTTCACTCTTTTCCTTTATTTTTTGTTCGTTACCAAAAATTGACTATACCTCTTCTTTTATAATCAAAGCAATACAAATCCAACTCAAAATCAAACTTATATTCTTAATCTAATACTTACTTTATTAAAAGAAAATAAAAACTCCTAAACTAATCCTAACACAATTATGACTCTAACACTGAATTTTAGAAATTCCAAAAATCCTAAACCAACTCAAACTTGGCCTTTCCTATTTTCATGTGGATTTGAATTATAATTTCTAACAAAATGACTAGTGATTATTGTTGTAATATTAATAAGGATAGATTAGGTCATCTTGTTGTAATAATTATATAGAGATATGTCTATATTGCGACTAAACACGGGCATATCAGCTCTTGATCACGCTTGGTTTGGACGGAATTCAAAAACCTAACTACTAACTAGTTCAGGGTGAAAGTTTGGAAGAATATTACCCATATTTGGGTATGAGCATCCATGATCTTATCACTATCTGGTAAAGACACAAGAATATTTGCTGGTATATAGAAAGGGATTTTAGTGTGATGTTATGATAACTAGGTATGAGATTCCTTGTGATGCGACTAGCATAAAAGAACAAACTATTTTGATAGTTTTCTATAAGAAAACATTTTTAATATTTGACAGGTCACAAGGTGATTTTTAATTTTATAACCGGTTTTCCAACTTACTAGAGAAAAGCTCAGGATGTATGTATGATACTTTAAAGAAGAGTCGTCGTCGATAAACATGTGAGAAATGTTGCAATGAAAAAAATAGCTGCAAATATGGATTTTTAGAAACTTTATTCAAACTCTACTTCATCAAAATGTGAGAATACAAATTAAACAAAACAAGGGCAAAACAAATTACTGATGACTAAAGTTATTGAAATCCTTGTTTATGGAATTGGGTTTTCTCTTCATACGAACTCTAGGTTTTATTTTAACTTAAATGAAATTATGACTTTAAGTTACAGTGTATTCAAAATAAAGAAGCTTTACCAACATGCTACAATCACACAGGTGCCAGTAAAACCTCATCGAAACGACTCCATAGTGACCATCCACAGACCACTCCTTCAATTGAGAATCAAGACAAGCAGAAGCAGAGTGAGGAAGTGGAAGCAAAAGGAAGGCCAGTTATAGGCTAGCACTAGGACTATGGGAAAACGAGAAGCACCCTTTAGTTGTACGAACTCTGACTGAGTTTGCAACGATCTCTACCCCACAATTTGGACCTCAAGCCCAAAAATTCCTCACCTTTGGTGAAGAATTTGATTCATATTTCGATTTCAACAGGGTGAACTGTTCTCTCTCCCTTTGCTCATTTTTTCTTTGGGTTCCTTTTGTGGGCAGACATTGACGCATTGATTCTGGCCCACACAAGATGCAACCATAAACAATAGAAAAGTAGATGCCAAACTTATAAAGATGATAACGAGTTAATAACATTTGCATGGTTTTGTTCTCTTTCCCTGCTAATTTGTCAAGCCATCTACATGAAACAATCTTTACACGTGTGCACCCACTACACAACTTCCTTTCTCTTGATGTTGTCGTCGTACCATCTCTTTTTCGTTCTTTTAGAAGTACATGGGGAGGGATAGTAAGATATTTGAGTTGTGATAAAAATATCACAAGTTTAAAATATTATCTCTCTAATAAAATATGCTCAGAGGAATTCTCTATATTTGAATAGGGAGGGAGTCTGAAATAACGCCACAGCGCCCGTTTGTTTCGTTGCAAAACATCGCAAGTCGTAAGTCGTAAAATGAGAATGAAAAAAGTGAACTGTAGCAGAGAAAATATATTGTGTTTTACGGTGTTTGGTTGATAAAGTGAAGTGTAAATGGAAAAGTATATTGTGTTTTACGGTGTTTGCTTGATAAAGTGAAAGTGTAAATAGTAAAGTATATTGTGTTTTACGGTATTTGGTTGGTAATGTAAAAGTATAAGTGGAAAAGTTGACCACAAAATCAACTGTAGCAGTGATTTAAATATTATAAATACAATTAAATTAAATCTACTATTGCAAATTAAATTGTATTAATAAATTTGAGATAAAAAATTAATAATCTTAATATTTTATTTATAACATTAATATTAATAAAATATTAGTATAAATAGTAAAATATTAACTAAATAAATAACATAAAATTTTAAGAAAATCTAAAGAACATTAATAAAATTTTAAGAATACTAATAAAATATAAATATTAAAAAATCTTACAACAATAATAAAATATATTTATAATATTATAATATTAAAAATACTTGAAAATTATTATAATATAAATTTTATTATAATATTATTGTAATATTATAGAAATATAAAATTAACAAAGTAAAATATAATTATAATTTAATAATAAATTATCATTATAGTATTATTATACTGAATTATTATTACAATATTAACATAATAAAATATTAATATAATAATAAAATATATTATGATATTAATAAAGTAATTTTATATTAAAAAATAAATAATTAAATATATAGTAATTTTATATTAAAGTATAATATTGTTATATTAATAAAATATTAACTCTAAATAAAATAACAAGAAATGAAATAAGTATTAATAAAATAATAAAGTATTAAATAAAATATTAAATAAAATATATTAAATTAAAATAGTAAAATATTAAATATTAAAACAATATTAAAAACAATAAAAAAATTAAAGATTAAAAATATAAAATAATTAAATAATTAAATAAGGAATTGAACACTATTTAAAATATTAAATATTTAATAATGTTAAATTATATATTGATTATCGAGTAACTGTTTTGAACTGTAAGTGTACTACAAGTGAGAGTTACATGACTATAAAATTAACTGTAGCAACTGCAAGTGGAAAAATATGAGTGTAAAAGTGAGATTTACATGACCACAAATTTAACTGTAGCAACTGCAAGTGGGAAAAGAAGAGTTGCATTTTTGCAACTTGCTTTTCAGCGAAACAAACAACGAAAAATGGAAAAGAAGTTTTACGACTTGCGTTTTGCGGCGTTTTGCGGCGAAACAAACACGCCCTAATGTTTAAAGTAAAATGTTTTTCAGTTTTCTAGTCTTTCGAGAAATATGCTGATGGATTATTCTTGACGACTACAACTAGACTCAAGGAAACATTACGTATAATTGGTCATACTTCACATTATATAGAATCGTGAATTAGATACGGTACTCCGACGTATCTCTCTTTTTCTAATCCCATTTAGTACAAAACAAGTTATTTAAAGACCAAAAATATTTTTTTCAATAAGAAAGAGTAAAGAGTAGGAGTTGCAACATTTCCTCCCTTTCAAGATGCTATAGTTAATTTTTTGATCATATAAATCTTATTTATAATAAGTTGTAGTTCAAAATAATTGATTTTGTAATCATATAAATCTTACTTGCATTCTAATTACAGTCTAATTATTTTTTCATAAATAAATTTTATTTTTATATTATTTTACGGTCAGCTTTATGGTCAACTTTTTCACTTCATGTTACTAATCAAACACCGAAAAAGTACAATATATTTTTTCATTTTTATTTTTCAACTACCAACCAAATATTGAAAAAGGTACACATAAATTCTCATTTTTCAAAAGAAAAAAAAAATGAAAAAACCTACTTCCGCCCGCTTCCTTGAATCCAAACAGCCCCATAGTTCATTATCACCGCGCAGCGGTGTTTGCCGGTAGGAGCTCGGTAATGGTTGGAAAAAAAAATGCAGAGCACGAGCAAACACGAGCAAAAAAAAAAATGCAGAACTCAATGATGAGTGCAAGCGGCTTGTGGAGGCGCTGCAGGGCTGCCTCAGCAAGCAGCTCAAGGGCTGTTGCCAAATGAAAACCAAGAATCAGAGTGGCACGAGCATGGTTCAAAAGATGGCATCTCTCTTTCAATCTTGCTCGCTAGTTAATTATAGTGAATTTCTTTTTTTTAAGAATAAATGGTGAACCTCTAAAGTCCACCGGGTTTCATTAATAAGTTTTTAATAAAACATCCCATACAGATTGAAAAGTAAAGATCCTTTTGAGCTAACTAGCTCTTTGCACTCGCTGGTGCTGAAGAAAAGAAATAAAAGTATCACCAAACCGACGAGCAATACATCGGACCCTTCTTGATATAAAATATATAGCAAGTCTGTTGCAAAATACAGGTAGAAAATGTTGGTGTCTAGTGCAAATCAATCTGACAACTAATCAATATCACTGAAATATCACCGATCTAATTGGCCAGGTCGGTTAATATCAGGTGGGAGGTTTTTCGTTCAATTGAACGTTCCTTAATTAAAGAACCACATTTCAATTACCTTCCTTGGTTAAACACCAATTAGACTGGTGTAAGTCAGTCTCAATATACTGAATATCAGTATAACCCCTGTGTAAAGAAATTAATTCACTTATACAGTACTTAGAGTGAGGTACGCTTAAAGCGAATCTCCTTAAAACAATTATGTCCCCCGCACCGGTGCTAACGGGTTACTGGACGCTGGTCTCCTAAGATACAACACTCCTTCACGGTATTTGGATAGCACTACCAAATCACCGTACAGTCAAACCGTAATTAATCAGTACCTTCACAGGATTATTAAAGCAGCGGGACTAAGATAAATTTCAGGAGAATATTTGTCTTTATATTGGAGGAGCACCCACTGTAGAAGAAGGAGGAAGAATATTCTTCTTCGGAAGTCCCAGATTCAGACAATAATTCTACTAAAGAATCTGTTGAATTTTCTGAGCCCTTTTTCAGAACGAATTTTACAGAATCTCTTGAAAGTCGCTTCGGAAACCGAGTTACTGATTTCCCACTTCCCGTTAGAAGTTACTTCAAGACAGAGAGAGAGAGAGAGAATCTCACTTCAGAACTCAGAACGCAGAGTTGAATTGATGTGTTCTGTTTGAGAGAAGCGGAGCGCAATTTATAGCGCTCCGAGAGGAGTATTTTGGTCCGAAGCCAACCGAACAGTTGCAACGGTTCAGTCTGAACCGTTGCAACGGTTCGTTTCAACTGCAGCAACCGCCCAACTGCCTGGGGCGGTTGGCTGACAGCCGTTGCGCGGGGCGGTTCGGATCCGGATGACGGAGCGGGTATGCTCCGCGTAACCTGTTCCCGTGAGACCCGGTTCAAAAAGAATCAAACCGGGTAGGGAACCCGAAACCAGACCCAGACGCCGTGCTCGAGCCCGGCACCGGCGCCAGCCGGCCGCCAGCGTCGGCCCGCGCATGTGCGTGCGGGCATGGTTTCTTTCCAATCGCGCTCGAAAACTCCAAGTAGCAAAAGAGTACACCCTTTGTTCCCATTTTTCCCTATTTAAACACTTCAAACTCCCATCCCATGGCCAATGTGGGACTAAATGCTTTTAGCTACCTTTAGTCCCATTTTGGCTTTGAATTAGGTAAACTTTAGACTTGAATATCTCATTCATTCGAAGTCGGAATTGAACATGTAAATATACCACGTTCATCCCCAATGGAAGGAGAACACACTCCAACCATCATCTAGTTGATTCGATCAACGGATCTCGCTGTAATTCAATTTAAAGATTTGTTGGCCCAAAGGCCTTCCACCCTAGTTTTGATGATGATTAACTCATGTAGTTATGTTTACTAATTATCTTGTGAATTTAGTTACAGATCATTGATCAAGATATTAGTTGGTGATTGCTTCAAAAAGAGGAGTTTGGAAGCCGTCACATGGTGATTCCCGTGCCCGAGCATCAAGATCATACCTTTGCACTCGGTGGATCACGTTTGGGATCGAGTCGACTTGAAGATGGAAGATCGTCAAGAAGACTTAAGTATCCTAGTGTTTAGTGTGTTTTAGATTCATTTGTAAAGATATGAATAGTTGATATGCTCAAGTGCACAAACACACACGTTTTATGTTTGGTTTTCGGTTTTCATGAATAGTTGATCAAAACAAGTTTAAATTGATATATGTATAGTTGTTTCATTCTATACATGCATACTTAACTTTTAAACAAATTTATTTTGACTTTTCTATTCATGTATTGAAAAATCAAGTTTGATAAAATACAAGTGTTGGTTTTTGATAAACTTGCAAGACACAAAAATAATTTGAATATGTTGATATATGTCTTGAAATTTTTATCACAAGTTTGTGTTTCAATACAAATGTTAAAACAAGTTTTATGGAATTTTAAAAGAGATAAAAGAATTTTTAGAAATATTTTAACTTATGTTTTTCTGCCCTGAACTGTGACTGACAGGCCAGGTCGGTCGACCGCATGGGTCGACCGCACCAAGGGCCGGTCGACCCGTGAGGTCGACTGACGTGCACAGAGCCGTGCACGTCTGGCAGACACAACGGCGGTCGACCCGGACGGTCGACCGTAACTGAGAGCAGTGCTCTCTGTTTATTTGGGTCGACCGGGCGGTCGACCGGATTTGCCCAACGGTCACATTTTTGACCGTTGGCGGTCGACCGGGCGGCCGACCGCCACGCCTGTCAGGCTGCCACATCAGCCTAACGGCTAGTTTTGTTTTGGGGGTATAAATACCCCAACTCTTGGGCTGTTTTGCTAAGATTTTTAGAGCTGATTTTCTCCCATTCTCTGGTTTTAAAAAGAAGTTTTTAAAGAGTTTAAAGAGCAAAAAGATTCATCTTGTTTGTTTTTAAGTGTTTTGTTATTTTCAAAGAAAACAAGTTTTTGGGAATTCGTTTCTTGCCCTTCATTTCTATATCAATTTGGTATTTTTCCCAAGAGTTTTTCTTTGATCAAAACACTTGTTTTTCCACACTTGAGCTATCACCTATCCTATTCTATTAGGATCTTGTTTTGTGGAAAAGAAAAAGGAAAGAGGTTTGTGGTTGAGATATACCACTTATTGTAAACCCTTGATTTCTTGAGTTGCTCCCTCTTTGGTAGAGGTTGAGGTTGTTGTATTGGGTTGGTGTTTGCTCGCTCTTTGGTAGAGGTTGAGGGTTGTGGTTTGCTCCCTCTTGTGAGAGGTGGAGTTGGTGTTTGTAACCCTCTTCGGTAGTGGTGTTGTTGTTGTTTGGCTAAGGGCCTACCCCTCTTGTGTGAGGTGGTGTTTGTATTGAGAGAGGAGTTTGGTACTCCTTGTGTTGTAACAAATCCTCTTCGGTAGAGGTTCCCTCGGTGGGAGATAGTGGATTAGAAATCCTACACGGTGGTGTAGGCGAGGATGTAGAGCTGGGTGCTCTAACCTCGAAACATATCTTTGTGTTTGCGTTTGATCCATTATCTCTAACTCTCTCTCTCTCTCTCTCTCTCTTTACATTTGTGCAAAGCATCATTCATTTCATTCATATCATATATTGCTTGTATTGCCTTGCATCTTTTATATTGTTCATCCTTATATGCTTGGCTTGCTTGTGTGTGCCTCTCTTATACTTAACCACAAGAGCTTCACATAGCACCTCAACCCATTCAAGGGGAATCAAGAGGAGTCAGTCCAGAGCCCTTCACGGGGAATTCGGCTACACTTGTGTGTTGTATTAAATGTGTTGCAAAATTTGCATTAGCTTCCGCATTTAGCGCATTTAGTTTCTAGATTAGCAAGTACACCTATTCACCCCTCTCTAGGTGTGCTTTTCAATTGGTATCAGAGCCAAGTGCTCTGATTTTGGGTCTAACAACCTAGAGTTAAAGATCCTCATTTTAGGCTAATCTTGTTTGCATTTGCTTGTTTACACACATATAGTTTACCATGGCCTTCATGACCCCTCCTATGTTTGACCCTTCCAACATCATTGTTTGGAAGATTAGGATGACCGTTTATTTACAAACCCTAGGACATAAGGTTTACCTTGCCATTATCAAGGAATCCTACCTTAGTGATAGCAAGCATATAGGGGCCAATGCACAAGCCCTTGAGGCCATTAGAAGCACATTATCTAAAGATTATCTTATGAGTGTTTCTAACCTTGATTCCGCTTTTGCAGTGTGGAACAAGTTGACAACAACCACCACCTCCAAGCTTCAAACGCCTATCCAACAAGAAGAGGAATCTAGTGGAGAGTCCGACTCACAATGCTTGATGGTCCAAGGAATGACTCCCTTGAGGTACTTTCGGAACCCCACTTAGATTGTGATGATGCTAGTTCTTCATGTAATGAGAATATTGATCCCCATGCTTTGAATGAAGAACTATCTATAGTTTGTGAAAAATTAATAGAAAAATATAATGTTTTGAAAAGAAAAGTCTAGGCATTAATAATGAAAATAAAATTTGATTGCTAGACTTGATATTATTTTGCAAGAGAAAGAGGAGATTGCTAATGAGAGGGATTCATTAAGGTCTCAACTTGATCTTGCACTAAAAGAAAATAAAGTTTTAAAATCTAAAAATGATTGTGAAACTCTTGTGAAAAATAATGATGTTTTGTCTTCAAAAATTGATTTTGTTTTAAAAGAGAATGTTGCTTTGAAAAACAAAATTATTTCTATTTCAAAAGAATTAGAAATTTGTTTAAATAAAAATAAATCTTTGAAAAATGATATTGTTTCTCATGTTTGCCATGCTAGGGTAGTTTCACCTAGATCACCCCTTGCATGCTCCACTTCTTCCTTGATTAAAAATGATATAAATGTTTTAAAGAAGAGTGTAGATTGTTTGGGCTCCACTTTGAGCCAATGTGTTGTTGGGCATACACGCTTGGAATCTTTGTTTCGAAAGAAACAAGTTCCATCTTTTCATGCACACCCTCCACGGCATACACATGCTCCTCACAGACACCATCACACTATGTATGCTCATGTGTACACTTGTACACATTGTGGACGTAAGGGCCACCTTGCTAAATTTTGTTATGATAGAATACATGTTGATAATTTAGCAAAGAAGTTTGTTTGGTTAGAGAAGGTACTAACCCCCATGGACCCAAGAAGATATGGGTACCAAAGACCACCCCTCCTATTTTTGATGTAGGTGTGGGCTCTCGCATGACGTGAGAGTTGCCGTACCTTGGAATGGATGCGTTCCGAACTTCATGGAAATCAATTGGATGCATCACTTTCAAGGGAAGTTTGGTGGGAAGCCCACCTTGGTTTGGAGAACTATAGCGGTGCCCTCATTGGTTTTGGTATCGAATCTCTAACTCCTTATGTTTACATGCTTTCCATGTTTATCTTTCATAGCATGTTTTGATGTTTAGTTATTAGTATGAAAATGCCATGATAATTAGATTCTTGACATACATGTATAGTATTTGAGACACCCATGTTTAATGTGGATTATTATTTTGTGTTCTCGTATTTGATTAGCTATCATGTACATCATAAATCTAATAACATGTGAATATTCATAATAATCATGTTTTTGTTTATCATGTTGATTTTTATCGTGTTTTGATGCTTCATGTTAAGATTACTTATTTAGATGTTAGTTTTCATTAAGACTAGGATTTATACTTGTGCATATAGTGGGCCACAAATAAATCTATATATGTTTGGGCTTGATTGCTTATTTGAACCCATTAGATGTGCTAGTATAGTCTAGTTTTGATGATTCATGCATTTTAAACTTGTATTCCTATTTTTGGATTTGTTTTATGAGTTTTTCATTTCATGTATATGTCCATTTTATCCAAATTATTGTTGTACATATACATCCTTTTGAGCCACGTGCCTTCATGCATATATCTTTGTGGACTCGTTGTCTTTGGATATGTATGTATACTTTAATTTGTATAGGACATATATATACCTTGAAGATTAAAAAAGTTTTAATGATTTTCATGTTTTCTTGTTTCAAGGAATTTTGAGCTTAATTGGAAATTTCATAATGCCATGTCACACATTACTTGTACACTCCCATTTTTAAAATATTTCTCATGAGTGTGTTTCCATGAGCATATATGGACTTTATTGAATATTAAGTGTTTTTAAGTGCTATGTGATTTACATGTGTTTTTATGAAAATTATTTTTAGTTTATTCCTTGCTTGAAGGATTTCGCACTAGTTTACAAGTTTTTCGTTTAACTAGTTCGTATTCTTCATATGGTAGAGTTTTCCAATCATACTATATTTTCAAATCTATTTTTGAAAACCCCTACCTTCAATGGGAGGTTGGATGGGAGATCATGTTCATGTATGCTTTAAAATGAAAATCATTTAAAACTTGAACCATGATTGGGAGGCTAGGTAATATGAGATATACACTTGATATTATTGTTATTTCAATTGGTATCATTGAATTCTTTCAATTGGTATCAATCTTGACATTTCTTGTATACTTATATATGTTTGTATGTATGTATGCTTTCTATTCCAAGAATATCAATTTCAATTGGTATCTATTTTTCATACATAATATGTTCGTGTTTATGCTAAGCTTGAGTTTCATTTTGTTTCAATTGATTACTTTTAAATTGGTATCAAGCCTATGCATTGTTTTAGTTGGTATTTCATAAAGGGGGAGAAAATTTGATTTTGTCTTTCAATTGGTATTTGTACTCCCATACTTTATGATTGAAAATTTAAAATTTGGTATCATATGTTCAAAATGAAAATATTTACAATTGGTATCAAAATTTTTGTTTAAGACATTCAAAACTTATTATGTTTAATTTCAATTGGTATCAAGATTTTCATGTATTTTGCTTAAAATTGGTATCGATATTTTTTGTTTGTTTCCTTTCAATTGGTATCAAGATGCTATTCTTTGACATATTTTCAATTGATATCTTAATTGATTGTCACCCCTAATTGACTTTGTTTTTATTGTAGACAAAAAGGGGAGAACATTGTCTTTATTAACCCTTTTGTTGATTCATGGTTTCGAATAAAAAGGGGGAGAAAAATTTATTGATTTGGTTTTGCTTTTACCCTTTATTGATGATTGATTCTTTGTATTAAAAAGGGTGAGAAAATTTTGTTTTGTTTTGATTGTTTACCCCTTTATTGATGATTGACAAAAGGGGGAGAAGTATTTTGGTTTATTTGGTTTATATATGCATGTTTATGTTTTTGCATATATTAAGTTTAATTTAGTTTAATTTTAATTGGTATCTAGAGCATGTTTTGTTTTTAAACATTTCATTGGTATCTAGAACCTTTTATTGTGTTGCATAGATATGCATCCATGTTTAATATTCATTGCATATTATGTTTATTTGTTTATGCATGAGTTAAGGGGGAGCTTCTTTGAAGCTTAACTTTAATCCATGCATATATAACTCCATGAGTTTTGTCATCATCAAAAAGGGGGAGATTGTTGGCCCAAAGGCCTTCCACCCTAGTTTTGATGATGATTAACTCATGTAGTTATGTTTACTAATTATCTTGTGATTTTAGTTACAGATCATTGATCAAGATATTAGTTGGTGATTGCTTCAAAAAGAGAAGTTTGGAAGCCGTCACATGGTGATTCCCGTGCCCGAGCATCAGATCATACCTTTGCACTCGGTGGATCACGTTTGGGATCGAGTCGACTTGAAGATGGAAGATCGTCAAGAAGACTTAGGTATCCTAGTGTTTAGTGTGTTTTAGATCCATTTGTAAAGATATGAATAGTTGATATGCTCAAGTGCACAAACACACACGTTTTATGTTTGGTTTTCGGTTTTCATGAATAGTTGATCAAAACAAGTTTAAATTGATATATGTATAGTTGTTTCATTCTATACATGCATACTTAACTTTTAAACAAACTTATTTTGACTTTTCTATTCATGTATTGAAAAATCAAGTTTGATAAAATACAAGTGTTGGTTTTTGATAAAACTTGCAAGACACAAAAATAATTTGAATATGTTGATATATGTCTTGAAATTTTTATCACAAGTTTGTGTTTCATTACAAAATGTTAAAACAAGTTTTATGGAATTTTAAAAGAGATAAAAGAATTTTTAGAAATATTTTAACTTATGTTTTTCTGCCCTGAACTGTGACTGACAGGCCAGGTTGGTCGACCGCATGGGTCGACCGCACTAAGGGCCGGTCGACCCGTGAGGTCGACCGACGTGCACAGAGTCGTGCACGTCTGGCAGACACAAGGGCGGTCGACCAGGACGGCCGACCGTAACTGAGAGCAGAGCTCTCTGTTTATTTGGGTCGACCGGGCGGTCGACCGGGTTTGCCCAACGGTCACATTTTTGACCGTTGGCGGTCGACCGGGCGGCCGACCGCCAAGCCTGTCAGGCTTCCACATCAGCCTAACGGCTAGTTTTGTTTTGGGGCTATAAATACCCCAACTCTTAGGCTATTTTGCTAAGATTTTTAGAGCTGATTTTTCTCCCATTCTCTAGTTTTAAAAAGAAGTTTTTAAAAGAGTTTAAAGAGCAAAAAGATTCATCTTGCTTGTTTTTAAGTGTTTTGTTATTTTCAAAGAAAACAAGTTTTTGGGAATTCGTTTCTTGCCCTTCATTTCTATATCAATTTGGTATTTTTCCCAAGAGTTTTTCTATGATCAAAACACTTGTTTTTCCACACTTGAGCTATCACCTATCCTATTCTATTAGGATCTTGTTTTGTGGAAAAGAAAAAGGAAAGAGGTTTGTGGTTGAGATATACCACTTATTGTAAACCCTTAATTTCTTGAGTTGCTCCCTCTTTGGTAGAGGTTGAGGTTGTTGTATTGGGTTGGTGTTTGCTCGCTCTTTGGTAGAGGTTGAGGCTTGTGATTTGCTCCCTCTTGTGAGAGGTGGAGTTGGTGTTTGTAACCCTCTTCGGTAGAGGTGTTGTTGTTGTTTGGCTAAGGGCCTACCCCTCTTGTGTGAGGTGGTGTTTGTATTGAGAGAGGAGTTTGGTACTCCTTGTGTTGTAACAAATCCTCTTCGGTAGAGGTTCCCTCGGTGGGAGATAGTGGATTGGAAATCTTACACGGTGGTGTAGGCGGGGATGTAGAGCTGGGTGCTCGAACCTCGAAACATATCTTTGTGTTTGCGTTTGATCCATTATCTCTAACTCTCTCTCTTTACATTTGTTCAAAGCATCATTCATTTCATTCATATCATATATTACTTGTGTTGCCTTGCATCTTTTATATTGTTCATCCTTATATGCTTGGCTTGCTTGTGTGTGTGCCTCACTTATACTTAACCACAAGAGCTTCACATAGCACCTCAACCCATTCAAGGGGAATCAAGAGGAGTTAGTCCAGAGCCCTTCACAGGGAATTCGGCTACACTTGTGTGTTGTATTAAGTGTGTTGCAAAATTTGCATTAGCTTCCGCATTTAGAGCATTTAGTTTTTAGATTAGCAAGTACACCTATTCACCCCCCCTCTAGGTGTGCTTTTCAAGATTCACATATATTCTTCATATTCCCAACAATCCCCCACAATGAATGGAGATTGAAGGAATTGACATACAAAGAGACTGACTCTATTGTGAAAGGTACTTTAGAAAAGAAACTGCATCAGGATAGGTGAACTAGGTCTTGAACCTTCCATAGTGAAAACTTTATTGGACTTACTGG
This sequence comes from Agave tequilana, assembly GCA_038442645.1. NCBI lineage: Eukaryota > Viridiplantae > Streptophyta > Magnoliopsida > Asparagales > Asparagaceae > Agave > Agave tequilana. The sequence goes on along the minus strand of JAVJIF010012707.1, from coordinate 71,148 downwards.
CCAATCAGTGAACTAGGTCTTGAACTGTTAGCCGTTAGTGTAAGCCAAGTCAACAAGCTTCACACAGTAACTTTCCAAATCAACTTTGGTTCTCGGTTGTGTCTATTTTGGCCCGGACATTCTTAGTTTCAGAGAGTATCTTTAGAGAATAACAGCCTCCATAAAAATTCCCAAAGAGCCGACCCAACCTATACTTACATAGGTGATCGTCCTATTAAGAGTAGTCTACTCTACTCCACTTGTTTAGTAACAAGATATAGGCATCATTAAAAGTGTTAAGCTTATCCTTAATCAACTTTTAGAAAGCGCTCATGTGCACCTTAGGAATGGATTGGAGTCAAGCTCCCAAGTTCTTACTTGCTGAGTCAATCATAACTAGTTTTTCCTCTTGAACTTAGTCCATGTGTAACGCCCCGTTCCCAAGGATACGGAGACGTTATGGCGACATACATACGCGAGGTGAAAACACCCTCACGCGTACGTTAAGCCTCAGTACAGGACAGGGCCTCCATATACACAAGAGTTCCAGCAGGAAATAAGTACAAGAATACCTGCAGAAAGGGGTTAGTGATCATAACAGATAGAAATACAGGAATAAAGGAGATAACAGGAACAAAGCACAAAGATACCTACGAAGGGTCTCGATGGTAAAGTCTCCTATGTAAATCCAATGAACTAGCTGACCAAACGATAACTCGGATCTCCACCTGGGCACGCAAACCCAGGGTCATCAGAAGCGACCTAGTGAGCGGTAAAATGAAGGAGGTAGTAATAGATATTATAGTAATACAAACACGATACTAATATATAATACATGATGTTGTAATAGTGATACCATATAATAAGTATATAAGTAGCAGTAGAAATATATAGACATGTTATCTTTTAATACCATCACTACCTAGCTGGTTATCATCGGGTCATGTCTATAGTCGTATCCAGTTTATATAATCAGTATTGTTGCCTAGTGGTGACGTGGTAGAAAGGAACATGTTAGTAGTGACGTGATATGATTGGTAGTGAAAAGTGCATTTTTATCATCGTATTTACCATCACATTTTCATATTTATTCATTTAATTCTGCACATTTATTAATATTTTGTAATTTATTGTTTGCAGGCCTCGAAATAATAAAAAGAAAGAATTAAAGCCTAAAAAGAGCCCAAAAGCCCACATATAAAGCCCAAGTGCAAAAGTGCAAATATCAATTGTCAAAATTGCAAATACACAAGGGCCAAGTTGCAAATACAAAGAAGAGGGAAGGATAGACTTCTACCCAACCCTAAACTCTTGCAGATGAGAATGAAAAGAGTGCAGAGATAAGGAAATTCGTTTAAAAAGATTGGGAAAATTCAAGATCTAGGTAACTTGATTACCAAGTTATCTCGAAATCCCAAAATAAAGAGCCATGATCAAGCTTCCAGAAGCAAGCGCCCAGATGAACGGACCAGGAGAAGCCACGTGCCAAAGCGCGTGGCAATCTGCCACCAGACTGCCGCGGAAACGCGGCAAAAGCCGCAATTCCGCGGCAAAGTGGATGAGTTCGAATCCCAGATTTCGTGGGCAAGTTCATCCAGGACTCCTCGGCCTTCTGCACCTATAAATACCCCCTGCAGTGCAACGTACAGAGCGTCCAGCGAAGAGCCAAGGGCCAAAAGCTAGGGTTTTTAGGTTTTAGGTTAGATTTTCTTTCCTCTGTAAATTTCTATTTTCTTTTTGTAAAAACTGAGAGGAGATGATGTATTCATGGAGGAAGGGATCTACTTGTACTGATGGTGACAGTCGTGTAGGTTCTATTTTTCCACCATTGTTTAATAATCAAATCGAGGTTTGCTTTTATTTTTGTATTGTTTTATTTCTTTTCTTCTTATTTAATCTTGTGTATCTCTGTATTTACTTCCTTCTGTTTGTTCTCTAATGTCTTGCCCACCATGAGATCCAACTGCTTCGAGAATACCTAGCCGAGGAAGGAACCTTGATGGCCTATGGCGATGAACAGGTCTTCATAGCTTGTTTTTCATTTCATAGAGTAGATTAAGAAGGCGGACGATCCTATACGCTATGCTTGTACGCCTTCCAAGAAAAGGTAAATCATCGCAACGGTTCAAACGGTAAGCAGACTGAAGAGGTAATCTTTCTTTCTTTTCTTCCTTTAGTTTAGATCCACATCTTCCTAAATTCTTCTCTTCCACTTCACTGTAAATACCACCCATTGTAAATACCACCATCATAACTAATAAAAAAGATAAAAACTTTAGAGAAACTTGCTTAACGCTTCCATCGCAGTCCCTCCCTGAGGATCACGACCCGCATAGCCTTGCTACCGCGGATTAGTATTGAGCACCTCGCACACCTTTAATTCTCAGATCTAATATTCATATTTTGTGTGCAGGAAATCTCAGTCAACATGATAGAAGTAAACATGCAGATGGGCATATGCAAGATAACCATAATGCGGTGTTGTGCATAGACAGTAATGATGTCTGCAAAGTATACAGAAAATAGAAGATATGCAATGCAGTGTATACATGTACAGAAGTAGTAGGCCACCACAGAATGTGTAACATGTACCAGGTAAAGTAACAAAGTATACCTGTAACATGATAGCGGATAAATGATCAGGAACAGTAACAAGTACAACTATACAATAGAACACATGTATCAGGCAAGTCCTGTTCTTTATACAATAGTAGCAATCAGTAACACTTAGTGTTTTAATCAATCTCTTCCAGTGTCCCATACCACTGGTAGTTCATACTGGAGCCCGCACTCCAGTCGAACCCATCCGGACATGGCCTACGGGTACCATTATCCAAACGAGAGAGTGACCAAATAACAAGTGTTCCCGACGTCACTATTGTGTATACTGTTTTATTATGTTCATTGAAAACCCGTGGTCGAGGAGCTCTTATCGTTTAGATGTATCCCGTGCATGCCCGAGATCACGGCCTTAAACAAACCCCTGGCTGCTGAGACCAGGGCCCTCCGCTAAGAGGGGAGCATGAAACAAGTAACGAGAGCTCATGGAGCAATTGGTAGGTAGCACTACCGTCCCCTGCAGTGGGAGAACAATATGGATCCAGTACATCACCGATAAGATCTAATCAACCGTCAAGTCTCCCCCATACCGCAGTTAGCTTTATGATCTGATATGTCAAGTATACAATGTAACGAGAACAAATACAGTACATGATATGGGTAACATGATAACAGGACCTGAGCTCTGTTGATAGCATAGAACAATATAACGGGAAACGGAACAATATAACGGGAAACGGGAACAATAGATGTAGGAGTCCACATATCGCATATCAACAGCTCTCAAGTCGAGTAACGAGAATGTAATACCCATATCTTGCAATACATGAATTAATTGTAAAAATAATAATAATAATAATAATAATAATACTTATAAAGTGTATGTGTATTTTTTTTAAGAAAATTGTCATCTTTAAAGTTTAGATATTATTTTAATTATTACTAATTAATTCTTGATTATCATCATGATTTATTATTTTTATTATCTCATTTTATCTTATTGTTTTTCCCTTTTGTTTCGAGCCCAAGCCCAATAGCAGGCCCAAATCCAATTCCTTCAAAAAAATAAAATAAAATTAAAATAAAATAAAATCAGAAAACCCGCATGAGCAACAGGTTTTGAACCAAGGCCAATGCCATATAACATTAATGCTCTAACCATCTTGGCTACTTTGGCTTTTGTTGCAAAAGGGCACCCACCATTTTATTTAACATTTATTACCCTTTTACTTATTTCATAACCCATCAATCTTTTATCCATGTTCCAACCCGAAACCCGAAACCCACAACACTATTACACCCTCTATATAATCCTAAACCTAACCCTAAGTTCTCTAATCCCACAATCTCTCCATCTCTCAACCGCCGCAAACCCCATGGCGAGATCCAACAGCGCCTCCTCCAGCCCGGATCCAGCGAACTCCAGGCCGAGCCTCTTTGGCTGCGCCCCTCACCAGCGCAGCAGCAGCCCTGGCCGCCTCCCCTCCGGCAGCACAACACAACGACCCACCCTCCTCGGCCTCCACAAGCACGTGACAGCACCCGAGTCTCCCCGTGGCCGCCCCCTTCTCTTCTTCACAGCAACAACAACAGCACCATTGCGTGAACCCTTCTTCTCTCTCTCTCTCTCTCTCAGGTGATCTGATTAGGGCTTCAATCTTTTAATTGGAAGTTCTTTGTTTTCTCGTTTGAAGCGTTGATTCTTGGTACCTTAAATTGAATTCTTGAATTGCTACCTTTGATTTTTTTTAAAGGTTTTTAATGGGAATTGTATTTGTAGCAGTCAAATGAAGTGGAAGGGCATGATTATTTGTTGAAGGATAAGTAACGGATTCTGATCTAATCATTATTTTTTTCAGCGAAAAGTGTGGATGCAAGCTTTTGATTTTATTGAGTATCCTTACTTGATAACAAATTATGAAGTTTATGGGAGAGTATTTGTAAAAGGGACAAGGGAATGATCAATTGAGAGTTCACTGACGAACATAAGAACGAACTGATCTATATGAGATGGTCTTTAAGGAATAAGGCATCATAACTTATACTTTTAAGGAACATATATATCAAATTTACTGAATTATGAAAGCCATCTCCAGCAATGAACAATGGCTTACTATCAGTTACTTAACATTTTTGGGTGCAAATGCTCAGCACCCATGCATGTATTGAACTCAGCTTGATGCTTATTCACGTTTGTGTATGCATGTGGACACACGCACCCATTCATGCAGAGACACTTATCATTGTATTCCATTTATGGCATGCTTGCAGAGGGCTAAATCTGACAAGATTTGTTTGACTACACCATGATGTATGTGTGGAAGAGCATAATTGGGTGTTAATGCTTATTTATATGTGAGTATTAATTACTCCAATGCATTGGATTCCTTATCCTATTATTCTTGATTATTTGCTTAGTGGTAGAATTGAATGACTTCTCCAAATAATATGTATGTATGTATATGTATGCCTGTATACGTGTATATGTACGTGTACGCGTATATGTTCGTATGCACGTGTGGGTGTTTAGCGTGTATTTATAATTATTTGTATGTATTGGTTGTGTGTTACAGCATTTTGGATTTGTTTGGTGAGATCCGGACCAGCAGCCCAGGAAGGAGAGCAGCAGCACGGCAATCCAGAACCAGCGCACATGACGGGCGAGCAGGCCGTTCTCCTGATCCACGCTAGGTCATCATCGGAGACTGACACGGTGACCTTCTCCAGTGTCTTGGCTACCCTCCCATGCAGTCCGATGGCGAGGAACGACACCACAGCGACCGCGGCAGCGACTCGCCCGGCGACGTGCACAGCAGATCCAGATTCAGACCAGTAGCACAAGCAGCGGGCGAGCGGCGATTTTCAGGCCCTTCCGGCGAGCGCGAGACCTCCAGATTGCAGCCAGGTCTTCCCCAGGACCCTGGCTACCGTCCTATGTAGTCCGACAGCGAAGAGCGGCGCCACGGCGACCGTAATGGCGACTCGCCCGGTAACGTGCAGGTTTCCCAATGTGAGTGTTTCTCGCTATCTCTCTCCCATTCTTTAATTGGAGTAATTGTAAATGTCTTGTGTATGTTTTATGAATCCTTTGATGCGTCATATTATTATTCGTGTGTAGATCTTTACGTTTGGATGCGATCGTCATCCCTTTAGTTTCATGTTGGATGTTTTATGCATAGATATATGACTTGCATATATATGTACATATATTATGTTGGGACCCTATGTTCATCATATGGGAGTTTGGAATATCATTGTAGACATATCAGGATGTAGCATGAGAGTGATTGAGAAGATGTGGAGATTGAGAATATTGTGCAGGATTAATTGCAGTGTCAGGTTGCAGGCAGATTAGTCGACTTACCCATGTTTATAGTCGACTAACATCCCTGTTAGTCAACTAACCCCAGAACCCTAGTCGACTAGTATAGCTTCCAGGAATTGTTGGGTTCTCTGTTTTCTCCCCTGTTAGTCGACTTGGCATTATTAGTAGTCGACTAATAGTGTGTGTAGTCGACTAACCCCATAACCCTAGTCGACTAATTATTGGCTGAAGGCTATGTTTAGCTATCTTATGGATTGTAGACTTTACCTTTAGTTTATGTGATGATTATAGATGGATGTACATGATTTCTAGAGATAGATATTGGATGGAATGACTTGATCGAATAGATCTTAGATACATGTATATGTTATGGTACATAGTATTGAGATTTCATGATAGAACTTATATGCATGAATATGTCGTGATACCGAGTGTTGGGATATTTTGACTGATCATTAATAGAAGTGGTGATTGTGAAGACTTGGGAGTCAGAGTTGTATGGTAGAGTGAGAGGACTAGTACTGGACATTGTGATATGATGGAACAACAATTATTATATCAGACTACTAGACGAGTAATGAAACTAGATGATTATAGAACTATTGGGATTATGAATTGGTCGTGATGACTTGGATCTATAGTTGAATATATGAGAACTATCAGAGGATATGTCGTTGATGTAAAATATCAGTAGTAGCCATTCTATGTTGCAGCTATTTGAGGACATGTTAGATATGATCTTACTTTATCAAAGGATTAGAGATCTTGATGATTGGATGATATATGGACTATTTCAGAGTTGGACTAAGATTTGGACTGGACTTGAGTTATAGAGGACAGTTGATATATTTTATGTGGAGGACCTCTTGACTTGATATTCTCTCATTGATAACAACTTAAGTGATGATTCATTCAGATATTGATGTGGACTTGTTATGATGTTAGAGACTGGATTACTGTAGTTGATAGAGATCGGGTTATTATGATGGTGATCTATTCGATGTCAATGATCTGGTACTTCAGAGCTTATATGAGTTGGCAGAGATGTATATCGGCTATTGTTATATGCAGTACAGGCATATGAGATATCCATCAGTTCTAGATGAGACAGCTATTGAGTATTATCTACTGTTATTGTATAAATTCATGTTATTGAAAGTTACTGGGAAAATATTGTTGGACCGTAACACTTTCATTGTTATATTGTTCTACTGTTTACACGGTAATATTGTTCACATTGTTATTGTTACATTGATATTGTTACTGTTACTGTATCGTCCCAGTAATCGAAATGACATGGATATTGATTGTTATAAATAATAATGTAAATGGACAACTTACATTGGGATTGGGGAAATTGATGGAGGAGACGGCGTCTGTATTTTGGGTGGACCTAGGATACAGGTTGCGCAGCCGAGATACGGTTCCACTGCAGGGTTCCGGGGATGACTGACATCCCGTATTGTTCATTGTTGTCATTGTATTGACACATTGTTATTGTTATTGTTATGGACTACCTAGCGGTAGGACTTGGTTCAGCGCCAGGTGATTGGGCCGTGGTTCCGGGTATGTACGGAACCCACCTAAAATATGGATAATGTCTCTTCCACTAATTTCAATAACTTAGGACCCTGATTGACACATGTAGTAGGCGTAGTATGGGATGCGTTTATTACAGGTGGCAATTGGTGTTCGCTGGCATAATAAATGATAATAAACTGTTAATGTATTGTGACTGACCATAATCACCTGATTGTATACATGATTGTAATCAGGACCAGATGATTGTAATCAGGACCAGATTTATGACCAGACTTGGATGTCAACCTAGTGACATGTGATAGATTACACGCCTTGACATTGATTGCATATTTACAGTTGTGCCATTTGTCTGCTACCTGTATTCATGTTGTTATCATATGTGTTACTGTTCAGTTATTTATTTTGTTATTTAGTCTGTAGTTGTTCGTACTATTATCTATGCACATTGTTCTTCTGCACGAGCTGTTTCCCTTTTACACACACACTCATTATGGTCGCGTTCTGACGACCCTGGGTTTGCACGTCCAGCTATTGGACGGTTGGTTTCCTTTGTGCAGGTGTTCGTTGAGGCCGTATGCTTCGCGAATAGCTGGAGCTTCTTCCTATTCTATTTTTGGTATTTCACCTCTTTATATTTTGTCATTTCCTGATTCTGCATTTATTGCTTTCAGCTGCCATGTTCTTGCCATCATCTATCTGCTATCCTTAGAATTGTCACTATATGTATTATTGCAGTGTTCATTTAATATTATGCTTCTGATTATGGCTTGTTCAGGTTACTTTAGGCTTAGCGTATATACGTGGGGTATTTTTTCTCGTGTATATGCGTCGCCATAACGACTCCGTATCTTTAGGATCGGGGCGTTACAGAGTGGTATCAGAGCCCAGGTTCGACATAAAAGAGAACCTAGTTCCTACCTGTAACCTGAAACAGTTATGTTGACCCTGCAATATACATATACTATCCACGTGATAATATTGACTCCATTTGAAAATTGATCATCCTCCCTTTGGAATTCCGTTCTTGATCTGTTGATATTCATAATTCCAACACTTCAATTAGAGTGATTTGGATGTCCATCTTGATTTCATCCTTCCTTCCCATTCATTCCTCCTGATTCTATCTCTTGAGATCGGTTACTCCATGTTGAAGCTGGTAGCAGAGATCAGAGCACGCAGCGGAATCGTGGTGTCCCAACGAGGCAACGTGGAAGATTGTTGTGTTCTCTCTTAATCTTTGATTTTGTACCATTCCCTACCTTACTTGAATTTCGAGGACGAAATTTTTATAAGGTGGGCAGAATGTAATACCCATATCTTGCAATACATGAATTAATTGTAAAAATAATAATAATAATAATAATAATAATACTTATAAAGTGTATGTGTATTTTTTTTTAAGAAAATTGTCATCTTTAAAGTTTAGATATTATTTTAATTATTACTAATTAATTCTTGATTATCATCATGATTTATTATTTTTATTATCTCATTTTATCTTATTATTTTTCCCTTTTGTTTCGATCCCAAGCCCAATAGCAGGCCCAAATCCAATTCCTTCAAAAAAAATAAAATAAAATTAAAATAAAATAAAATCAGAAAACCCGCATGAGCAACAGGTTTCGAACCAAGGCCAATGCCATATAACATTAATGCTCTAACCATCTTGGCTACTTTGACTTTTGTTGCAAAAGGGCACCCACCATTTTATTTAACATTTATGACCCTTTTACTTATTTCATAACCCATCAATCTTTTATCCATGTTCCAACCCGAAACCCGAAACCCACAACACTATTACACCTCTATATAATCCTAAACCTAACCCTAAGTTCTCTAATCCCACAATCTCTCCATCTCTCAACCGCCGCAAACCCCATGGCGAGATCCAACACGCCTCCTCCAGCCCGGATCCAGCGAACTCCAGGCCGAGCCTCTTTGGCTGCGCCCCTCACCAGCGCAGCAGCAGCCCTGGCCGCCTCCCCTCCGGCAGCACAACACAACGACCCACCCTCCTCGGCCTCCACAAGCACGTGACAGCACCCGAGTCTCCCCGTGGCCGCCCCTTCTCTTCTTCACAGCAACAACAACAGCACCATTGTGTGAACCCTTCTTCTCTCTCTCTCAGGTGATCTGATTAGGGCTTCAATCTTTTAATTGAAAGTTCTTTGTTTTCTCGTTTGAAGCGTTGATTCTTGGTACCTTAAATTGAATTCTTGAATTGCTACCTTTGATTTTTTTTAAAGTTTTTAATGAGAATTGTATTTGTAGCAGTCAAATGAAGTGGAAGGGCATGATTATTTGTTGAAGGATAAGTAACGGATTCTGATCTAATCATTATTTTTTTTTCAGCGAAAAGTGTGGATGCAAGCTTTTGATTTTATTGAGTATCCTTACTTGATAACAAATTATGAAGTTTATGGGAGTATTTGTAAAAGGGACAAGGGAATGATCAATTGAGAGTTCACTGACGAACATAAGAACGAACTGATCTATATGAGATGGTCTTTGAGGAATAAGGCATCATAACTTATACTTTTAAGGAACATATATATCAAATTTACTGAATTATGAAAGCCATCTCCAGCAATGAACAATGGCTTACTATCAGTTACTTAACATTTTTGGGTGCAAATGCTCAGCACCCATGCATGTATTGAACTCAGCTTGATGCTTATTCACGTTTGTGTATGCATGTGGACACACGCACCCATTCATGCAGAGACACTTATCATTGTATTCCATTTATGGCATGCTTGCAGAGGGCTAAATCTGACAAGATTTGTTTGACTACACCATGATGTATGTGTGGAAGAGCATAATTGGGTGTTAATGCTTATTTATATGTGAGTATTAATTACTCCAATGCATTGGATTCCTTAATCCTATTATTCTTGATTATTTGCTTAGTGGTAGAATTGAATGACTTCTCCAAATAATATGTATGTATGTATATGTATGCCTGTATACGTGTATATGTACGTGTACGCGTATATGTTCGTATGCACGTGTGGGTGTTTAGCGTGTATTTATAATTATTTGTATGTATTGGTTGCGTGTTACAGCATTTTGGATTTGTTTGGTGAGATCTGGACCAGCAGCCCAGGAAGGAGAGCGGCAGCACGGCAATCCAGAACCAGCGCACATGACGGGCGAGCAGGCCGTTCTCCTGATCCATGCCAGGTCATCATCGGAGACTGACACGGTGACCTTCTCCAGTGTCTTGGCTACCCTCCTATGCAGTCCGATGGCGAGGAACGACACCACAGCGACCGCGGCAGCGACTCGCCCGGCGACGCGCACAGCAGATCCAGATTCAGACCAGCAGCACAAGCAGCGGGCGAGCGGCGATTCCAGGCCCTTCCGGCGAGCGCGAGACCTCCAGATTGCAGCCAGGTCTTCCCCAGGACCCTGGCTACCGTCCTATGTAGTCCGACAGCGAAGAGCGGCGCCACGGCGACCATAACGGCGACTCGCCCGGTAACGTGCAGGTTTCCCAATGTGAGTGTTTCTCGCTATCTCTCTCCCATTCTTTAATTGGAGTAATTGTAAATGTCTTGTGTATGTTTTATGAATCCTTTGATGCGTCATATTATTATTCGTGTGTTGATCTTTACGTTTGGACGCGATCGTCATCCCTTTAGTTTCATGTTGGATGTTTTATGCATAGATATATAACTTGCATATATATGCACATATATTATGTTGGGACCCTATGTTCATCATATGGGAGTTTGGAATATCATTGTAGACATATCAGGATGTAGCATGAGAGTGATTGAGAAGATGTGGAGATTGAGAATATTGTGCAGGATTAATTGCAGTGTCAGGTTGCAGGCAGATTAGTCGACTTACCCATGTTTATAGTCGACTAACATCCCTGTTAGTCGACTAACCCCAGAACCCTAGTCGACTAGTATAGCTTCCAGGAATTGTTGGGTTCTCTGTTTTCTCCCTGTTAGTCGACTTGGCATTATTAGTAGTCGACTAATAGTGTGTGTAGTCGACTAACCCCATAACCCTAGTCGACTAATTATTGGCTGAAGGCTATGTTTAGCTATCTTATGGATTGTAGACTTTACCTTTAGTTTATGTGATGATTATAGATGGATGTACATGATTTCTAGAGATAGATATTGGATGGAATGACTTGATCGAATAGATCTTAGATACATGTATATGTTATGGTACATAGTATTGAGATTTCATGATAGAACTTATATGCATGAATATGTCGTGATACCGAGTGTTGGGATATTATGACTGATCATTAATAGAAGTGGTGATTGTGAAGACTTGGGAGTCAGAGTTGTATGGTAGAGTGAGAGGACTAGTACTGGACATTGTGATATGATGGAACAATAATTATTATATCAGACTACTAGACGAGTAATGAAACTAGATGATTATAGAACTATTGGGATTATGAATTAGTTGTGATGACTTGGATCTATAGTTGAATATATGAGAACTATCAGAGGATATGTCGTTGATGTAAAATATCAGTAGTAGCCATTCTATGTTGCAGCTATTTGAGGACATGTTAGATATGATCTTACTTTATCAAAGGATTAGAGATCTTGATGATTGGATGATATATGGACTATTTCAGAGTTGGACTGAGATTTGGACTGGACTTGAGTTATAGAGGACAGTTGATATATTTTATGTGGAGGACCTCTTGACTTGATATTCTCTCATTGATAACAACTTAAGTGATGATTCATTCAGATATTGATGTGGACTTGTTATGATGTTAGAGACTGGATTACTGTAATTGATAGAGATCGGGTTATTATGATGGTGATCTATTCGATGTCAATGATCTGGTACTTCAGAGCTTATATGAGTTGGTAGAGATGTATATCGGCTATTGTTATATGCAGTACAGGCATATGAGATATCCATCAGTTCTAGATGAGACAGCTATTGAGTATTATCTACTGTTATTGTATAAATTCATGTTATTGAAAGTTACTGGGAAAATATTGTTGGACCGTAACACTTTCATTGTTATATTGTTCTACCGTTTACACGGTAATATTGTTCACATTGTTATTGTTACATTAATATTGTTACTGTTACTGTATCGTCCCAGTAATCGAAATGACATGGATATTGATTATTATAAATAATAATGTAAATGGACAACTTACACTGGGATTGGGGAAATTGATGGAGGAGACGGCGTCTGTATTTTGGGTGGACCTAGGATACAGGTTGCGCAGCCGAGATACGGTTCCACTGCAGGGTTCCGGGGGATGACTGACATCCCGTATTGTTCATTGTTGTCATTGTATTGACACATTGTTATTGTTATTGTTATTGACTACCTAGCGGTAGGACCTGGTTCAGCGCCAGGTGATTGGGCCGTGGTTCCGGGTATGTACGGAACCCACCTAAAACATGGATAATGTCTCTTCCACTAATTTCAATAACTTAGGACCCTGATTGACACATGTAGTAGGCGTAGTATGGGATGCGTTTATTACAGGTGGCAATTGGTGTTCGCTGACATAATAAATGATAATAACTGTTAATGTATTGTGACTGACCATAATCACCTGATTGTATACATGATTGTAATCAGGACCAGATGATTGTAATCAGGACCAGATTTATGACCAGACTTGGATGTCAACCTAGTGACATTGATAGATTACACGCCTTGACATTGATTGCATATTTACAGTTGTGCCATTTGTCTGCTACCTGTATTCATGTTGTTATCATATGTGTTACTGTTCAGTTATTTATTTTGTTATTTAGTCTGTAGTTGTTCGTACTATTATCTATGCACATTGTTCTTCTGCACGAGCTGTTTCCCCTTTACACACACACTCATTATGGTCGCGTTCTGACGACCCTGGGTTTGCACGTCCAGCTATTGGACGGTTGGTTTCCTTTGTGCAGGTGTTCGTTGAGGCCGTATGCTTCGCGAATAGCTAGAGCTTCTTCCTATTCTATTTCTGGTATTTCACCTCTTTATATTTGTCATTTCCTGATTCTGCATTTATTGCTTTCAGCTGCCATGTTCTTGCCATCATCTATCTGCTATCCTTAGAATTGTCACTATATGTATTATTGCAGTGTTCATTTAATATTATGCTTCTGATTATGGCTTGTTCAGGTTACTTTAGGCTTAGCGTATATACGTGGGGTATTTTCCTCGCGTATATGCGTCGCCATAACGACTCCGTATCTTTAGGATCGGGGCGTTACAGAGAATCTCCATATCAGTAACCGGAAACAATCATATAACATGAATACGGTAACATGGAACAATAATACATATAATATGAACGGGGATCCATATGACAAGAATAAAGAAACCATACATGCATGTGTAGCAGTGATATGCCGAGAATCCATGTAATGATGATAACGGTATAGGACTTGACGGTATGCCGTGAAGTGGTGCACATGAATACGAACGTAAGACGTGTCATAGTATCTGTGCAACATGTAAATGCAATAACAGTGTCCTGTGTAGTGTATCAAAGGTTGCCATGCAATCACTATGTCGAGTGTATCGGTGGGTCTGTAACGGTGACAGTGTCATAGTATCTGTGCAACGGGGATACATGTACAGGTACTATCAGTGCATGCAATGCCGGTGTCCTGCAGTCATATCTAGTGACAGTGTAGTGTTATCGAATACCGTGGATCAGTATACATGTGACGATAGTTATCTAACTGTGATCCAATACATGACATAATAGTGTCCAAGCAGATGGTGACATAGTGGCCCCGAGTGGCAGTGCCTGTGCAGGTATGATGACTGTGTCCGAGTTGTCTATGTCAGTAGTTATAGTTCCTATTATTACCTCATATTACATCAGGAAATACCTAACAATCTTTTGAGTTAATCCTCTTACAATGACTGTCCAATCCTTACCAGTTAATACTTAATCGTTACCGTATTTTATCCCTAATCAATATCTGTCACATAAAGCAATCAATGCATATCACTAAATATGATAAAATATAATTTATAAAATAAAAACACTCACAAACTGGCCACGGGAAGGTAGCTCTCTTTCCCACGATCGCAACGGATCCAGAAGCGTCCAAATCGGAGTCCGATGCTCCCGATATCGCCCGAACGCTAAAAATAATAAAATGGGGTTAAATATGTAATAAAATATTTAAATGCAATTAATAAATAGTAGCAGGGGGTATTCTGAAAAATTACCTTTAATGGGTTTGGATGCGGGTTTGGCTCTTAACGGGTCGGGTCCAGATCCACAACCCATACCCAATACTTAAGTTAAATGGGTAACGGGTTATTGAGTTTATGGTTTAGAAACTTAACCCAATAGTGGGTTAATGTGTTTTACCACTTAACCCAATAAGGGTTAATGGGTTTGGGCTCAACCCAAACCCACAAAGACAATAAAAGCAGCAGCAGCAGCTTGCTGCTGCTGCTCCTGCGCGGCCGGCCGGTCAGCCCAGCTGGCCGGCGGCGCCGGCCTGCCTGCCGGCGGCGGTCCCGGCCGGCGGCGGCGGCTCAGAGAGTGAGAGAGAGGGGGTGAGGGAGAGAGAGAGATTGTGAAGAAGCAGGGAAGAAAAAGAAAAGAAAAAGGAGAAGAAGAAGAAGAAGAAAAAGAAGAAAAGGAGAAAGAAGGGGAGCCGGGGCGGCGCGGCCTGGGGTCGCGGCCGCCGGCGGTGGCGCCGGCCGGGGGTGCGGCGGCGCCGGCCGCGCTTGGCCGGGCCGCGGGCATGGCTCTGGCCTGAAATAGAGCATGAGATAGGGAGAGAGTTATGGAGAGAAAGTTAGAGAGAGAGAAGAAGAGGAGAGAGAGGAGAGAGAGTGAGAGAGAAATTGGGTGGTAGAGAGAGAACGGGAGAGATTTTTATAGAATAGAGAGTGAAGAGGCGGTGGAGCAGTCAAAGGAGGTTGGGAGAGGAAGTTTGGAGAAGAAGGGAGAAAGAAAAAGAAAAAGAAAAAGAAAAAGAATAATTTAATATTATTTTAATAGGGTCAAATTTTGACTAGCTCCGAACGATGCCCAAAATTTATAAAAATAGGAAATATTATCTTGAGACGTAATATGAAAACTATTTGACAAAATTCAATCCGATTTGTAAATTAAAAATCCCGGAAGATTTCGCCGATGTGGGGCGACACCAGTTTGGCCCGATTTTCGATAAATTCAGAAAAAATTCTCAAAATACCCTAACGTAACTAATACGATTCTAAGACACATGGTGAAAGCAGATTCTCAAAATTCTACTCCGTTTATGAAATAAAAATCGGAGAGCTGATTATCGGTATCGGTCGCACCGACTACGGAGATTTTCCAAAATAATCCAGAAAATTTCCAGAAAATTCTGAAAAATCTAAAATATTAGCAAATGATTTTTAAAACTGAAATCAGCTCAATCGAACTACCACAGAGGTCAAAACAACAATATACGTCGTATCGCGTACCGATACTGTGATACGTACACCGGGGATCAGGGGGTTACACCGTGGGATCTCTAGTCGCTAAGTGAGGTTTTCATTAAGCTAACTCGGTAAGGTTAGGCTTTTAGACCCATTCCCCTCGATGTGCAGTTTATACGCTCTCCACTTAAACCTTTAGTAAGCGGATCCGCTAAATTATCTTTGACGAGACAAAGTAACTAGAGATAATTCTATTTGAGAGCAATTGCTTAACAGTATTATGTCTATGACGAATATGTTTAGACTTACCGTTGTATATCATTTTGTGCCCTAGATATAGCTGCTTGATTATCGCAATGTATGCATATAGCGGGCACTAGCTTTTGCCATAATGGTATATCTTCCAAAAATTGTCGAAACCATTCTGCTTCTTCTCCGGCCTTATCTAAGGCTATGATTCCGATTCCATAGTGGAACGGGTAATACATGTTTGTTTGAAAGATTTTTAAGATACCGCTGCTCCTCCTAGAGTAAATACATATCCGCTAGTTGATTTTAATTCCTCAGAATCTGCAATCCATTAGCATCACTGTATCCTTCAAGTACAGGTGAATACTGTCCATATCTCAAGGCATATTCCTTGGTATGTGATACGTAACCCAATACTCGTAGCAGAGCAGTCCAATGTGCATCACTAGGGTTACTAGTGTATCTACTTAACTTGCTTACAGCGTAAGTAATATCGGGTCTAGTGCAATTCATCAAATACATTAAACTTCCGATAATCTGGGAATACTCCAACTGGTGTATTTCAGTTCCTGTATTCTTATGAAGGTAGATGTGTGGGAGAAAAGGATTAGTATTCTCTTTTATCCTATGATCCTTGAATCTTTCTATCATCTTCTCCACGTAGTGAGATTGAGATAGACTGATTCCATCTGGTGTTCTGGTGATTTTAATTCCTAAAATTACATCAGCAACCCTCAGATCCTTCATATCAAAACTGTTGAATAACATTCTTTTAGTGACTTAATAATTTCAATATTAGTCCCAAGTATCAATATGTCGTCTACATAAAGACAAACAATGATACATGCATTTCCAACTGTTTTAGTATAAACACACTTATCGCATTCATTGATAGTGAATCCATTTTGATCATGACACTATCAAATTTCTCATGCCATTATTTTGGAGCCTGTTTTAGACGGTATAAGAATTTTACCAATTTACACACTTTGTGTTCTTGGCCCTTGACTATAAATCCTTCAGGTTGCTCTATATATATTTCTTCATTTAATTCACCATTTAAGAATGCAATCTTGACATTCATTTGATGGATATCTAAGTTATGCAATACTGCAATTGCAATCAACATCCGAATGGACGTTATTCTTATTACTGGTGAATAAGTATCGAAGTAATCAAGTCCTTCAGTCGATAACCCTTGGCTACTAATCTAGCTTTGTACTTATCGATTGATCCATCGGGTTTTAATTTTCTTTTGAAAATCTATTTGCACCCAATTGGTTTACTGCCAGGAGGTAAGTTTTGTCAATTCCCAAGTATGATTACTTAGTATGGATTCTATTTCACTATTTATAGTTTCTTTCCACATTTGTACTTCTGGGGTAAACATAGCCTCTTTAAATGTTTGAGGCTCGCTTTCAGTAGCGTATGCTATGAAATCTGGACCAAAAGATTTTGAGATTCTAGATCTCTGACTTCTTCCTGGTTCAATTTTCTCATTAATATCGGTTCCTCGGGGCTTTCGTCCCTGAATGCCATCTCATGTGTTCTTTTCCCAAAAGTCTTATCTATTTCCCGTTTATATGGAAAAATATCTTCAAAGACCACAGCATCTCAAAATTTGATAATCATGTTTATATGAATATCTGGTATTTCTGATTTATGAACCAGAAATCTGTAGGCACTATTATTCAAGGCATAGCCTATGAATATGCAGTCCATAATTTTTTGCTCCCAACTTAGTCTTTCTAGGTAATGGTGCTAGCACCTTTTCAAGGCACCCCCACGTTTTGAGGTAGCGGTAGGAAGGTGTTCTTTCATACCATAACTCAAATAGTATAAGACCAAGTTTCTTATGAGATATTCTGTTTAGAATATAATTTACAGTTAACAGAGTTTCCCCCACAAGTTCTGTGAAGATCCAGAACTTACGAGCATGGAATTGACCATCTCCTTCAAAGTTCTGTTCTTTCGTTCAGCAATTCCATTTTGCTGAGGAGTATATGGTGTTGTTGTTTGATGGATTATACCAAATTTAGCACATAACTCACTAAAATCATTTGATTCATATTCTCCGCCTCTATCGATTTTAGAATCTTAATATTCTTGTTGAGTTGATTCTTAACTTCAGTTTATATGTTTATAAACATATTCATTGCCTCATCTTTACTGTTTAAAAGATACACATAACAGTATCTTGTACAGTCATCAATAAAAGTAATAAAATACTTTTTCCCGCATCTAGTTGGCATAAACTTCAAGTCACACAGATCGCTATGAATTAACCCTAAAGGTTCTGTATTTTGATCAATTGAGTGAAATGAATTTTTCGCTAACTTGACCTCAACACAAATCTCACATTTGCGAATTTCTTCCAAGTTGAGTTTAGGAATATATCTTAGATTAGACAAGTTTTTTAATGACATGTAATTTACATGCCCTAATCTATCATGCCATAAAGTAGGAGACTCAAGCAAATAAACAGAAGATTTTCCTTTATTTATAAGGTTCGGGTACAAATACATAGACTTTTTATCCACCACTGCAACATTGGTTTTAAAAAGTCCATCAACAAGATAACCATTTCCCACATACATCCCACCCTTAGTAAGTACAAATTTATCTGATTCAAAAATCATTTTAAATCCTTTCTTACTAAGTATTGATTCAGAGATCAAATTCTTGTGGATATCTGGAACATGTAGCACATCGTTCAGAGTAAGCTCTTTCCTAGATGTCCACTTCAGGATGACCTTGCCTTTTCCTTCAACCTTAGAGACGGCTGAGTTTCCCATGAATAGTTACTCATCTTGCTCTAGTTTTTGATATTCAGAGAATAATAATTTCTCAGAGCAGATATGCCGAGTAGCCCCAGTGTCTACCCTCCAATCCTTATTGTTGGTTGTCAGATTCACTTATGACACCACAGCTGAAAGGCTTGGCGATGCATGGTTGGTCAAGTTTGCCTGTGGATGGCTCTTCTTGTTCTTTTTGAGACGGCTGCGACATTCATTCGCCTTATGCCCTTCTTTGTTGCAGATGTAGCAGGTTCTCTTGAAGCGCATGTTCTTGCCTTCTTGGACCTTGCCTTTGTACCCTTAGGCAGTCTTCTTCCTCTTTAAGCCTTTGGAATTAGACGTTTTCCCCTTTGAGTCTTCGATCAGATTGGCCTTGACTTCATAGGAGTTCTTACTGCTCCTTTTCTCGGACTTTCGGTTGTTCTCCTCAATTCGAAGCCTCACAATGAGATCTTCTAATTTCAGCTCCTTTCACTTGTGCTTCAAGTAGTTCTTGAAATCTTTCCACGCGGGTGGGAGTTTCTCCACGATAGTAGAAACCTGAAAAGTTTTAGGTAGAATCATACCTTTGGCTTTTATCTCGTGTAAGATAAGTTGAAACTCTTGCACCTGACTGATCACAGTCTTGTTGTCTAACATCTTGTACTCCAGAATCGTCCTATGACAAACTTCTTTGTACCAGCATCCTCAGTCCTGTACTTCTTATCAAGACTGGCCCATAACTTCTTTGCCGTTGTGATAGGACTGTAGACATTGTAAAGAGAGCCATCCAGTCCATTTAAAATATAGTTTCGACAAAGGAAGTCACCTTGAGTTCATGCATCGACTGCAAGGACTGAGTCCCGATCAGTTCCGGGTTCTGGTGGATTTTCTTGTAGGAATTTGGCCAGATGCAGAGTGGTTAATTAGAAGAGCATCTTCTGTTACCACTTCTTGAATTTTGTGCCATCAAATTTTTCTGGCTTCTCCGACTTCGGGTTAGGAAGTGGAGTAGGCATCAAAGCTTGTATTTGCATGTTTGGTGCCTTACTTGAGCTATCTTGATTAGCCTCAGACATTTTCTATAAGTTCAAGCAGAACAGAAGTAAGAAACTTCAACACGTAATTGTTTTAAGATTGTTGGTGTCTAGTGCAAATCAATCTGACAACTAATCAATATCACTGAAATATCACCGATCTAATTGGCCAGGTCGGTTAATATCAGGTGAGAGGTTTTCCGTTCAATAGAACGTTCCTTAATTAAAGAACCACCTTTCAATTACCTTCCTTGGTTAAACACCAATTAGACTGGTATAAGTCAGTCTCAATATACTGAATATCAGTATAACCCATGTATAAAGAAATTAATTCACTTATACAATACTTAGAGTGAGGTACGCTTAAAGCGAATCTCCTTAAGACAATTACGTCCTCTGCACCGGTGCTAACGGGTTACTGGACGCTGGTCTCCCAAGATATAACACTCCTTCACGGTATTTGGATAGCACTACTAAATCACCATACGGTCGAACCGTAGTTAACCAGTACCTTCACAGGATTATTGAAACAGCGGGACTAAGATAAATTTTGGGAGAATATTTGTCTTTACTTTGGAGGAGCACCCACTGTAGAGGAAGGAAGAAGGTAGAAGAATATGCTTCTTCGGAAGTCCTAGATTCAAATAACAATTCTACTAAAGAATCTGTTGAATTTTCTGAGCCCTTTTTCAGAATAAATTTTGCAGAACCTCTTGGAAGTCGCTTCGAAAACTGAGTTACTGATTTCCCACTTCCCGTTGGAAGTTACTTCAAGACAGAGAGAATCTCACTTTAGAACTCAGAACGCAGAGTTAAATTGTGTGTTCTGTTTGAGAGAAGCGGAGCTCCCTCTTTCAGAATAAATTTTGCAGAATCTCTTGGAAGTCGCTTCGGAATTCGAGTCACTGATTTCCCACTTTCTATTGGAATTTACTTCAAGACACAGAGAGAGAATCTCACTTCAGAACTCAGAACGCAGAGTTGAATTGGTGTGTTCTGTTTAAGAGAAGCGGAGCTCCCTCTTTCAGAACAAATTTTACAAAATCTCTTGGAAGTCGTTTCGAAAATCGAGTAACTAATTTCCCACTTCCCGTTGGAAGTTACTTCAAGACAGAGAGAGAGAATCTCACTTCAGAACTCAGAATGCAGAGTTGAATTGGTGTGTTGTGTTTTAGAGAAGCGGAGCACTATTTATAGCGCTCTCCCGCTTCGGGAGAGGTATTTTCGGTCTGAACCGTTACAACGGTTCGTTTCAACCGCAGCAACCGCTCAACTGCCCGAGGCGGTTGGCTGACAGTCATTGCGCGGGGCGGTTCGGATCCGGATGGCGGAGCGGGTATGCTCCGCGTAACCCGTACCCGTGAGACCTGGTTCAAAAAGAACCGGACCGAGTAGGGAACCCGAGCCCGGCACCGGCACCGGCCGTCGCTGGCCGCAGCGGCATGCGCGCATGTGCGGGCATGGTTTCCTCCCAATCGCACGCGAAAACTCCAAGTACCCAAAGGGCACACCCTTTGTTCTCATTTTTCTCTATTTAAACACTTCAAACTTCTATCCTATGGCCAATGTGGGACTAAATGCTTTTAGCTACCTTTAGTCCCATTTTAGTTTTAAATTAGGCAAATTTTAGACTTGAATATCTCATTCATTCGAAGTCAGAATTGACATGTGAATATACCACGTTCATCCCCAATGGAAGGAGAACACACTCCAACCATCATCCAATTGATTCGATCAACAGATCTCGCCGTAATTCAATTCAAAGATTCACATATATTCTTCATATTCCCAACAGAAAAACCTTATGATCAGAAAAATGAGAAGTCTAAAGCGCCAGTGGTCATATGAAGTTCGAGCTGGTGTCGTGGCCCCTACCATGTGTCTCCTCTGAGTTGCTATCAAAGATGTCCCCCATCTGCGACTGCCACAGTGATCGCTCTCTTGTTTGATGTTTATAGATGTAGGTTAAAGTTGGCTTGCTGAACCATTGTTTGTAATTGTTCATCTTGTGCGTTCAGTAACCCATTTCAAATCTTATTGAGATTGGAAAGTGGGAGCTCATCTATCCCAAACACTCCTAGGTACAAGAGAAGAAATCCGCAGCCCATCTTGAACTCGTGATTGTCTTACTATAAAATTGCATGCTTCACCAATTCTCTCCAAGTCCTTCTCTTACTATTCCATTTGCCGTTCCAATTTGCACACGATTTACTCGTTCAAAAAGTTTCCAACATATAGCACCAATCTTTCTTTAGCTGTCCATTCAATTATGGCACCAGTAAACATCTATTTAGAATCTAAACAATATTATGGTTGTAGATTCATGTATCATGCGGACCGACTGAAACACGCTCTTATCATTAATATGGAATTATCCTTTTTTTTAAACCATGAAAAGGACTGCTTATTTTGTTTTAAATGCAAAACGAAAAGGATATGTATGTTGGGGGGTGAGGGGCGGCAATGCTGCGTACAAATGGACTGAAGAGCTAAGGGTCTTATTTTTATATCAGATTTCTCTTACTGAATCACTTACTAGTTGTGTTGCGCGCCGAACAACAACCACGTAGAGGAAACCCTATATCTCAGATGCAAAGGAACAATACCACCAACAGCAAATAACAAGTAATCAGATAGAAGAAACAAAACCAGTTTTAACGAGGTTCGGCCAATTTCGCCTACGTCCTCGGGGTAAGGAAGAGAGAGTTTTTCTATTGATTGGAGAATCAATACAATATTTTTAGCATTACAATAAAGAGAGCTCTACCTCTCATATATATACCCCCAAAGAAAAACCCTAGGAATCAGTTTCCAAATAGAACTGATTTCCAAATCAGCAGTTTCTCGAAACAGCCCATCTCGACTGTCGGTCGACCAACCCCAACCAACGGTCCACTGCGCCGGTCGAACGTGCCTAACCGAGAGTTAGGCACTTTCAGTCGGTCGACCGGGCGGTCGACCGCTCTCCTTCTGCGGTTGACCGAGCCGGTCGAACGCTACGCCCCGTGCATGTTTGTGCACGACGGTCGACCGGATCGGTCGACCGTTCTCCTGCTGTTGCTGCTGATTCCCTCTGCTGTGCTGATTTCTTTGGCAATCGTCGACTTCCTCTCTCTTCCTACAATTTTCCACCTCGGTGAAGATTTCTCTAAATCTGAGCCGAACTAACATACTAACCATCGACTCGAAAGTGGCTGCACCAATGTGGTTGCCTACTTACCCTACCCAAGGGATCAAGCCATCTGTAGTTCATCCAAATGAGCTTCAACAAGCTCATGCTACATGAAGGACATGGAGCAAAGCCTTACAATGCGCAAACTTGACTCCTTATACCACCTTGGTAAGCATGTCGGCGGGATTCTCCGATGTGTGAATCTTCAGCAGCTCAATATCACCCTCATCAAGAATCTCCCAAATAAAATGGAACCTGACATCGATGTGCTTCGTCCGTGCATGATATACCTGGTTCTTGGCTAAATAAATAGCACTCATACTGTCACAGTTGATCTTCAGAAGATCCTGATCCACCCCCAAGTCATCAAGCAAGCCTTGAAGCCAAATTGCCTCTTTCATAGCCTCTATCATGGCCATATACTCGGTATCTGTAGTAGACAATGCGACGGTAGACTGTAAAATAGAGCGCCAACTCACCGGTGCTTGTGAGAATGTAAAGACATACCCCGTTGTAAACCGGCGCTTGTCAAGGTCACCGGCATAGTCGAAATCAACATATCCGATACAATCCTACTTCCCTGTGGAGTCCTTCTCAAATATCAGACCAACATCAATGGTACCTTTAATGTACCGCAGAATCCACTTCACTGCCTCCCAATGACCCTGTCCCTGATCATGCATGTATCTACTGACCATAGAGACAGCTTGTGACAGATCTGGTCTCGTACACACCATAGCATACATAAGACTACCGACTGCGCTAGCATATGGGACGTGAGTCATGTACTCACGTTCTTCAACGTTCTTTGGAGACATCATAGCAGATAACTTGAAATGAGGAGCCAGTGGTGTACTTACAGAGTTCGCATCCTTACCGATGTTGAACCTCTGAAGTACCTTTTGCAAATACCCTTTCTGTGTCAAGCTCACCCTGCCAACCCTTCAGTCTCGTGTGATTTCCATGCCTAGCACCTTCTTTGCTTCACCAAGATCCTTCATCTCAAACTCAGAAGATAGATCCCTCTTCAGTGCATCAATCGCAGATCTAGACCTTGAAGAAATAAGCATATCATCTACATACAGAAGTAAATAGATATACTCCCCTGTCGGTAGCTTGTTGTAGTACACACATGGGTCATAGTAGCTACGTGTGTACTTCTTTCCTCTGATGAAGCTGTCGAACCACTTGTACCACTGTCTTGGAGACTGCTTTAGTTCATACAGCGACTTCTTCAGCTTACATACCATCTCTTCTTTCCTTACAGTCTTAAACCCTGTTGGCTCAGACATATAGATCTCTTCATCTAGATCACCATGGAGAAAGGCGGTCTTTACATCGAGTTAATCAAGGTCCAACTCGTACTGTGCCACCAAAGCTAATAAGATACGAATTGACGAATGCTTTACAACTAGAGAAAATACCTCATTATAGTCAACTCCTTCCCTTTGAGCATAGCCTTTTGCTACTAATCTGGCCTTGTAGCGCACCATATCTTCTTGACGAGATCCTTACTTCTTGGAATACACCCACTTACAGCCTATCACCTTCTCCCTTTGGGCAACCTAGTGAGTTCCCAAGTGTCGTTCTTGTAGAGAGACTTTATCTCTTCTTCCATGGCTTCTTTTCACATCTTCGACTCTGAACTGATTTCAGCTTCTCTGAAGGTGGACGGAATAGCCTCCTCAACGACTGGAAGTGCATACGCCACGATCATATCTGTAGTGAGCCAACCTGATTTCCTTGTGTTTCTTCTTGATCTTCCAGCTGCAGTAGAGTCAGAAACATCACCCATGACCTGTTCTTGACCCTCTTTGTAACACTTGCCTTAATTAAAGCATTTCTTTGTCCTAAATAATCATAAGGGGTAATGGAATTAGTATGCATGCATGATGTCTTAGTAAGCCATGTGTATTATACGGGTATTATACGGGTATGTATATGCAAGTGTATACGTAAGTATTTATACGTATAAGAATAATGCCCCAAAGTCAACATCACCACCATCCCCACCATGCTTGTACTTCATGGAGAGGGGAGAGGCATGGAGTTGATTAGGGAGTTGATTAGACTTGATGGGATGTTAGGGGACACATGGCACATTTTGATGGGGGATTAGAGACTATAAATAAAGGGAGATGAAGAGGATTAAACATTTTTGATCAAAAGCTCTCTCCTTCTTCACAAACTCTCTCCCTCTCTCTTCCCTTTTCCTACAACAGCAGCAACAGCAACAAAGGAGCAGCTGCAGCAGCAAAGCAACAGCCACTGCAGCAGCAAAAGAGGGCAGCAGCAACAACAGTCAAAAAAACAGCAAAAAATCAGGCCATACTACTTCAAGAGTGAGTAGAACATGCTAATCTTAACAACATGATGAGTAGAAATAAGTAGGAAATGAAATAAGTGTAAGAGATATACAAGTATTTGACCTTATGTATGTTTTGGGTTCATGTGTTTCAATTCCGCAAGTATTACTCATGTTGTTTATGAATCCATGATTTTATTACATGTCTTGCATATTGATATTATATGATGGTATGAATGCATCGGAGGAAGGGACAGGGTTGAACCGGAGGCGTAGAAGGGGAGATTATATATTATGTATCGGAGGAAGGGACCGAGTTGAACCGGAGGCGTAGAAGGGGAGATTATATATATTGTATCGGAGGAAGGGACCGGGTTGAACCGGAGGCGTAGAAGGGGAGATTATGTGTATGTATATGGACATCACTATGATATAAGTCCTATGTTATATTCATGCATAAACCCTTAACATTTAATCTGGAATAGCCTCTTGTCAGGCAATTTCTATGTAGAGTAGTCGACTTGGTCCCTGGGATAGTCGACTAGACATATGATATTTGAGGCAGATATCCTGCTGGGTAGCAGGATTAGTCGACTACATATAGACTGTAGTCGACTAATCCCAGATACAGAGAGCAAACAGAAAGTTAACAATCTATTTTTCACAGTTTTAGTCGACTATAGTCTACTTACTAGTCGACTAATATATTGGGTTAGTCGACTACACCAGGAGGGTAGTCGACTATAAGTGACATACAGTGAGTAACACAATTTTTCACAGTTTTAGTCGACTATAGGGACTTCTAGTCGACTAGTACTTGAGTTAGTCGACTATACCAGGAAGGGTAGTCGACTACATGAGTCCCTGGCTGCCAGTAAAGAAGCAGGTACGTGTGAAGTATAATCAGTCGACTATAGCTTCGTGATTAGTCGACTTACAGTTAGAATTAGTCGACTATAGAGTGGCCTAGTCGACTAGTCAGGCATTGTTACTGTGTTTTGTTTTGGCTCATGGCTAATTACGAGATTCTATAAAAATAGTATATCGTCACACATGTCAACCGGATAATTTAGCCATGTATACCTACTTGCTAAGTATATTTAAATATTATTTTACTCACTAAGCCGTCAAGCTCACTCTATTCTAACTCCACCTACAGGTTTGGACAAGGGCAAGGGACCCGCTTAAGGGCAATTGCGCGGGCATTCATCATCGGAACCACTGTTTTAGAAGTACTTTTGTTATGTATATGATGTTGTATAAACATGCGTACTTTAGTTGGGTATTACCCTTGACTTGTAATTTTGGACCTGGTGTTGGACTCTAACTATGTATGTATATACATTCCGATATGAAAATTATAGACTGTGTTCTTATAGATCTTGAACTATGGTGTTAGCATGATAAGTCTCGATATTATCTTAGTAGAATTTCTGATGTATAGTAAAGAGTTTCTGATGATTGTACTGGAAGTATTATACCCTGATGGGTCCCACGCTTGGATTGTACGAGATGATTATGATTAAATGAAAAATTTTTAACTGGGACCGTTACAGTTGGTATCAGAGCAAAGGTTTAGAAGTAGAAGGAGTAAGAGATGATGAAGTTGTTAGGTTTATACGTGTAGACATGTGATCATAGTTAGGTAGTTAGTCTTATGTGACAAGGAATGCAATAAAATATATATGGAATCTGAGTTATTCTAAAGACATGAGACTTATGAGTAGACTAAGGATAAGTATAGTTATAAGTGTGTCTATTTATATTGCTTGTTGATGATAGCTATATGATTGAGACTATTTCAAGGACTTGAGATTGATACGTCCTATTTGTTTACATGTAGATGGGGGACTCCGATGTATACTGGCTAGTCTCTAGCCCCGATAGCTCGAGTGAGAGCTGGGTGGCGGACTCCATGGATTGGGGGTACGAGTCGGACGAAACTGACCCAGCGGAAACGATTATACCCCTAAATTGGGTAGATTATGAGGAGGTTGAGTCGCAGGCATCTAACGAGCCTGAACCAACCAATGTTGACACAGAAAGCTTTATGGGAGATTCACTTGAGATAGCAGTGACGGAGCACTCTAGCACGATTAAAGAAGAAACCCGAAGGGGATTTACATATGGAGGCGTCTTTTGGAACGAAACGTGGAAAGAGGATATGGACCTTTATGATGACTTAGACGACTGGTGCTGCGCCGGGGACGAATCACCGGAAGAAGACCCCGAGGAAGATATGGATGATAGCAGCAGCACTAACGGAGATTCTAGTGGGGATACTCTACCCTACGAAGGGTGAACCTTAGAGCCGGCACTTTTGATGTATATACATGTATAGGCCTAGTATGTTAGGTGATGGATATCCTTAGGGTTATTGTATGTACCCTGGCATATATCTTATGAATGCACATGGTTTAGTCTGGATATCCAAAGAAGGAAGGCATGTCAGCATAATACCTTTTGTATCCATGATGGATGTAACTATATATATATATAACAAGTTGCTTGTTTTCAAAAGTGATGTTATTAACATGATTGCCTGAGACTAAAGTTTTATCCCTATTCATTCCTAATTGTGTAGTATGTTGATAAGACACCCTTATTTATAGGGAGAACACATGGATTTGAACCAACTACCACTTGAGGAGTCCCTGTCGCTCGATACGACACACTACAGTGAGATGGGGAGTGCACCTCCCGTGAACAATGATGGAGACTCTGAAGTTCAAATAAGAAGGAATGAAGGAACTCCAGGGGCGATGCCGGAGTGGCTCGCACAATTAATGTCTAGAGCGAGTAATAATAACAACTCCCATCGAGCACTGGAGCAGTTTCAGAAGATGAAACCGCCCGTATTTGAAGGGGAGGCGGACCCCTTACAAGCCGAATCATGGCTTCTTCAAATAGAGAAGATCTTAGAAGTTATGAGTTGCACTGATGAACAAAAGGTGTCCTTCTCTCCTTTTATGTTCCAGAAGGAAGCGGAACATTGGTGGCGGGCAGTGAAGCTTAGTATGAAGAATGCAAGGGAACCAATCACTTGGGAATTCTTGGTGAACAAATTCACTGAGAAATACATTCCGGAGACAGCCAGAGATAAGATGGCAACAGAATTCTTGGAACTACGTCAAGGTTCTATGAATGTATCCCAGTATGATCAGAAATTCACTCAGCTATCCAGGTACGCTGATGCCTTGGTAAGGAGTGAATCAGAAAAGACAAAGAGGTTCGTAAAGGGCCTAAGACCAGATATTCGTGGCCGGCTGATTCCATTACAACTGAGAAATTATCTCCAGGCAGTAGAAAGAGCTTTGGAGGTGGAAATGGACATACAAGAAGGTCCGGGAGACTGGGTGGAAGAAATTCCCAATTCTAAGCGCCCCCGTTATCAAGGACCTCCTATGAGGACGACATCAGGACCCACCAGCGGCAGAGGGTCTGGGTTTAACACTACTTTTTATAGAGGAGGAGGAGCCAGAGGCGGGAGAACGTGGCTGAGAAACAAAGACACTCCCTCGAAGACACAAGCTACCTCTGCGTCCCATCCCAGAGTCTCGAAGGCTCCCTGGTGTCAGAGGTGTAGAGTAAACCATTTTGGAAACTGTCTCCTAGACAGGTCTTGTTTTAATTGTGGAGAGATGGGACATCTAAGGAAAAATTGTCCGTCAATGCGTGGAAGCCAAGGGCCGAGTAGAGGAAGTGGAAGGCCGATCGTGAGGACGAATCCTTCCAGAGGACAAGCCAGTAACTCCATGCCGCCCAGTAATGCCCCGCGTTCTGCTGCAACCCAGTCATCGATTCAACAACCTCGGGTGCAAGGCAGAACCTTCGCATTAACCCACCGGGAAGCAATGGCTTCAAATGCAGTGGTGGAAGGTATGACTCTGTATCAGGACATATTGCCCATGCATTATTTGACCCTGGAGCTACTCATTCATTCGTATCTAGTGCTTTTGCTTATAAACTAAATCAAGAATCAAAACCCCTAGGATTTCAGTTGGTTGTGTCCACACCTATAGGGGAGAATTTGATAGCTAGCACTAGATATACGAATTGTGAAGTGATAATTGGAGAAATGAAGACATTTGTTGATCTGATTAAGCTAGGCGAAATGGAGTTCGATGCCATACTAGGAATGGACTGGTTGTCTGCCTGTGGTGCTCAGGTGGATTGTAATAAAAAGAGGATTATCTTTAACATGAAAGGAACTCCGGAAATTATTTTTGAAGGAGAGAAAGTTAGTTATGATATACTTCACATATCAGCCATCAAAGCCACCAAGTTATTGAAACAAAGGTGCCAAGGATTTCTGGCTTCGGTGTTGGATACCACCAGGACTGATATAAATATTAAAACTATTCCAATTGTGAATGAGTTCCCTGATGTGTTCCCAGAAGATTTACCAGGCTTGCCCCCAGATCGGGAGGTAGAATTTACAATAGATGTAATACCCGGTACTGCCCCAATTTCGAAGGCACCGTACCGTATGGCCCCTGCAGAAATGAAAGAACTTAAAACTCAATTGCAGGACTTATTAGACAAGGTTTCATTCGGCCAAGTATATCTCCCTGGGGAGCACCTGTATTATTTGTAAAGAAGAAGGATGGGAGTATGAGACTATGTGTTGATTATCGGGAATTGAATAAGGCAACTATCAAGAATAAGTACCCTCTCCCTCGAATTGATGACTTATTTGATCAATTACAAGGGTCTTGTGTATTTTCTAAAATAGATCTTAGATCGGGGTATCATCAATTGAAGGTCAAACCCGAGGATGTGTTCAAATCAGCTTTTCGAACAAGATACGGACACTTTGAATTTCTAGTCATGCCTTTTGGACTTACTAACGCCCCGGCAGCATTTATGGACTTAATGAATCGGATATTTCAACCATATCTAGATCAGTTTGTAGTAGTATTCATTGATGATATCCTGGTATACTTAAAGAATATAGAGGATCACGAGAAACATCTTACAATTATCCTTCAAGTCTTGAGAGAGAAGCAACTCTATGCAAAGTTGAAGAAATGTGAATTTTGGCTAGAGCAGGTAGGGTTTCTTGGCCATATTATATCTAAAGAAGGGATATCAGTAGATCCGGTAAAGATTGAAGCAATCCGAGACTGGCCTAGACCTACTAATGTTACTGAAGTTCGAAGTTTCTTAGGATTAGCAGGGTACTACAGAAAATTTGTAGAAGGATTTTCTATGATTGTGGCACCAATGACCCAATTAATTAGAAAGAATAAGAAGTTTGCTTGGGGAGAAGATCAAGATAGGAGTTTCCTGGAGGTTAAAGCTAGGCTGACATCTGCTCCTGCCTTAATTGTACCTTCGGGGACTGAAGGATTTGTCATTTTTAGTGATGCATCAAAACTGGGATTGGGATGTGTGTTAATGCAACACGGAAAAGTTATTGCCTATGCATCCCGACAATTGAAGACCCATGAAAGAAATTACCCCACTCATGACTTGGAATTAGCCGCTGTGATCTTTGCTTTAAAGATCTGGCAACATTATTTGTATGGAGTATCTTGTGAAGTTTTTTCTGATCATAAGAGCTTGAAATATATCTTCACACAAAAAGGAACTGAACATGAGACAGAGGAGGTGGTTAGAACTAATGAAGGATTATGATATTACTATTCAATACCACCCTGGGAAGGCCAATGTGGTGGCTGATGCTTTGAGCCGAAAATCAGGAGGGACTCTGGCCGCCTTGATGACTCGTCAAGCAAGAATATTAAGAGATCTAGAAGAAATGCAAATAGAAGTGCGAGTCATTGGTTCTTCAAATTCTGAGTATCAACTGAATCAAGTGAGTATCCAAATTAATCTATACGACAAGATCAAAGAGGCCCAACAAGGAGATACTCAAATAAAGAAGATGATGAAGAAAGTGCAAGAAGGAGAACTCAAGGAGTTTCAAATAGAAGGTGATGTACTAAGACTTGGACGCAGATTATGTGTACCAGATGTAACAGAGATCAAGGAAGAAATAATGAAGGAGGCTCATAGTATACCTTATACAGCTCATCCCGGAAGCACAAAGATGTATCAAGATCTGCGTCATAACTTTTGGTGGGATGGAATGAAGGTGGACGTTTCTAATTTTGTCCACAAATGTTTAGTCTGTCAACAAGTAAAGGCGGAACATAAGAAGCCCCAGGTTTGTTAGTACCTTTATCTATTCCTGAATGGAAGTGGAGTCAAATCGCCATGGATTTTGTCACTGGACTTCCTAGGACGTCCCAAGGACTGGATACAGTCTGGGTAGTGGTAGACAGACTCACCAAATCTGCCCATTTTCTGCCTATCCGGATCAATTATTCAATGGAAAGACTGGCTCAGGTATATGTCCGAGAGATAATCAGATTACATGGAGTACCTGAATCCATTGTATCAGATCGGGACCCAAGATTTCAATACAGATTTTGGAGGAGTTTGTCCAGAGCTATGGGCACTAAATTACAACTCAGTACAGCAGCCCACCCCCAAATGAATGGACAGTCAGAAAGGACCATTCAAATATTGGAAGATATGTTGAGAACTTGTGTACTGGATTTTGGGGGAAGTGGGGACAACTATTTACCCTTAGTGGAGTTTGCTTATAATAATAGTTACCAGTCCACTATCGGTATGCCTCCCTTTGAAGCATTGTATGGGAGGAGGTGTAGATCACCAATCTGTTGGGAGGAAGTTGGGGATAGAAGACTGTTCGGCCCCGATGTAATTCAAGAGGCTACGGAGAAGATCAAGCTAATCAAGGAAAGGATGAAAGCAGCCCAGAGCAGACTGAAAGCTTATGCAAACAATCGTCGCAGACCATTAGAGTTTGAGGTAGGGGATAGTGTTTTCCTGAAGGTATCTCCCATGAAGGGAGTGAGACGCACCGGTGGTAAGAACAAATTAGCCCCTAGATATGTGGGTCCGTTTGAAATACTGGATAAAATTGGACCGGTTGCTTACCGCTTGGCCCTACCCCCTGCCTTAGAACGGATGCACAATGTATTTCATGTATCTCAGCTGAGGAAGTATGTGCCCGATCCTGATCACGTCATCTCCTATGAACCCCTGCATATACTAGAAGACATGTCCTACGCGGAAGAACCAGTACAAGTTCTTGATCGCAAGGAGAAGTAGTTGAGAAGCAAAAATATTTCCTTGGTCAAGGTCTTATGGAGAAATCAAAACATAGAGGAAGCCACTTGGGAGCTGGAAGAAGAGATAAGAAAAGCCTATCCACATTTGTTCCAAGGTACGTTAAGTTTCGAGGACGAAACTTCCATAAGGAGGGTAGAATGTAACACTTGCCTTAATTAAAGCATTTCTTTGTCCTAAATAATCATAAGGGGTAACGGAATTAGTATGCATGCATGATGTCTTAGTAAGCCATGTGTATTATACGGGTATTATACGGGTATGTATATGCAAGTGTATACGTAAGTATTTATACGTATAAGAATAATGCCCCAAAGTCAACATCACCACCATCCCCACCATGCTTGTACTTCATGGAGAGGGGAGAGGCATGGAGTTGATTAGGGAGTTGATTAGACTTGATGGGATGTTAGGGGACACATGGCACATTTTGATGGGGGATTAGAGACTATAAATAAAGGGAGATGAAGAGGATTAAACATTTTTGATCAAAAGCTCTCTCCTTCTTCACAAACTCTCTCCCTCTCTCTTCCCCTTTCCTACAACAGCAGCAACAGCAACAAAGGAGCAGCTGCAGCAGCAAAGCAACAGCCACTGCAGCAGCAAAAGAGGGCAGCAGCAACAACAGTCAAAAAACAGCCAAAAATCAGGCCATACTACTTCAAGAGTGAGTAGAACATGCTAATCTTAACAACATGATGAGTAGAAATAAGTAGGAAATGAAATAAGTGTAAGAGATATACAAGTATTTGACCTTATGTATGTTTTGGGTTCATGTGTTTCAATTCCGCAAGTATTACTCATGTTGTTTATGAATCCATGATTTTATTACATGTCTTGCATATTGATATTATATGATGGCATGAATGCATCGGAGGAAGGGACCGGGTTGAACCGGAGGCGTAGAAGGGGAGATTATATATTATGTATCGGAGGAAGGGACCGGGTTGAACCGGAGGCGTAGAAGGGGAGATTATATATATTGTATCGGAGGAAGGGACCGGGTTGAACCGGAGGCGTAGAAGGGGAGATTATGTGTATGTATATGGACATCACTATGATATAAGTCCTATGTTATATTCATGCATAAACCCTTAACATTTAATCTGGAATAGCCTCTTGTCAGGCAATTTCTATGTAGAGTAGTCGACTTGGTCCCTGGGATAGTCGACTAGACGTGTGATATTTGAGGCAGATATCCTGCTGGGTAGCAGGATTAGTCGACTACATATAGACTGTAGTCGACTAATCCCAGATACAGAGAGCAAACAGAAAGTTAACAATCTATTTTTCACAGTTTTAGTCGACTATAGTCTACTTACTAGTCGACTAATATATTGGGTTAGTCGACTACACCAGGAGGGTAGTCGACTATAAGTAATACATACAGTGAGTAACACAATTTTTCACAGTTTTAGTCGACTATAGGGACTTCTAGTCGACTAGTACTTGAGTTAGTCGACTATACCAGGAAGGGTAGTCGACTACATGAGTCCCTGGCTGCCAGTAAAGAAGCAGGTACGTGTGAAGTATAATCAGTCGACTATAGCTTCGTGATTAGTCGACTTACAGTTAGAATTAGTCGACTATAGAGTGGCCTAGTCGACTAGTCAGGCATTGTTACTGTATTTTGTTTTGGCTCATGGCTAATTACGAGATTCTATAAAAATAGTATATCGTCACACATGTCAACCGGATAATTTAGCCATGTATACCTACTTACTAAGTATATTTAAATATTGTTTTACTCACTGAGCCGTCAAGCTCACTCTATTCTAACTCCACCTACAGGTTTGGACAAGGGCAAGGGACCCGCTTAAGGGCAATTGCGCGGGCATTCATCATCGGAACCACTGTTTTAGAAGTACTTTTGTTATGTATATGATGTTGTATAAACATGCGTACTTTAGTTGGGTATTACCCTTGACTTGTAATTTTGGACCTGGTGTTGGACTCTAACTATGTATGTATATACATTCCGATATGGAAATTATAGACTGTGTTCTTATAGATCTTGAACTATGGTGTTAGCATGATAAGTCTCGATATTATCTTAGTAGAATTTTTGATGTATAGTAAAGAGTTTCTGATGATTGTACTGGAAGTATTATACCCTGATGGGTCCCACGCTTGGATTGTACGAGATGATTATGATTAAATGGAAAATTTTTAACTGGGACCGTTACACTCTTCATCATCAGCATCTTCCTCATCTGCTTGATCATTACCCTGTGTCACCCTAGGTATGATCCTCACCGATGTTGAACTCTCTAGAGATAGTGGATTAGCATCATTCTCCACCTACTGCGATACATCTTTGGTCTTGCTAGTCTCCACCTGCTGAGAGACCTTAGGCTTCATCATAGAAGCCTCATCAAATGTGACACCCCTGCTGAGAAGAAATTTCCTGTCCATTGGATCCCAGACTTGAACCCTTTGATTCCCTTCTAGAAACCGACGAACACGCCATTTTTTACTCTTGGGTCTAACTTATCATCCTTGACATGATAATAGACTGGACAACCAAACACCCTTAGCAAATCATAGTCAGCAGCTGTTTTTTCCCGACCAAACCTCGAGAGGAGTTTTTCCCCTATTGCAGACGAAGGCAACCTGTTCACAAGGTAGCATGCATATGCCAAAGCCTCAGCCCAGAAGTTCTTCGATAAACCGGCATTGGACAACATACACCGGACCTTCTCTAGTAAAGTCTTGTTCATCCTTTCTTCTATCCCATTCTGTTGCGGTGTCTCTCTCACTATGAAGTGTCTCTCTATGCCCTCATCAAGACATAGCTGAAGGAAAGGATCGGACTTGTATTCTCCTCCATTATCTGAACAGAGGACCTTGATTTTCCTCCCCGTACTTCTCTTCAAGTTCTTCTTCCACTTCACAAACAATTCTAGAACTTCTCTGTGTCTCATGGTATATACCCAACAACGCCTAGAATAATCATCAATAAACGACACAAAGTAATGGTTACCTCCAATTGATGCAGTCTTGGTAGGTCCCCAAACGTCAGTGTGAACATAGTCTAGAATCCCCTCGGTGCAATGTGTTGCTGTGCCGAATTTCACCTTGGTCTTCTTTCCGATGATACAATGTTCACAGAATTCCATCTTGCAGGTTCCGGCACCCTTCAATACGCCTTGTCTTGCAAGAGTTTGCAATAACTTTTCTCCTGCATGTCCCAGCCTCATATGCCACAGCCTGGTTGAGTCTTCATCTGAACTAGTAGAAGCCGCCACTTGTCCTGTAATAGTACTATCATTCAAGTAGTAAAGATTATTCCTGCGAACGACCTTCAATACCACCATCGAGCCTTTGGTCATCTTAAGGACTCCTTCCTTTATTGACACCGCAAGACCCAATGTCTCCAAAGCTCCAACAGAGATTAGGTTTCTCTTCAGTTGAGGTACATACCTCACTTCCTTCAGTTCCTTACCATCCCATCAAACATCTTGATCTGGATCGTCCCTACACCCTCCATGATACATGGATGATCATCGCCCATAATGACTGAACACCCCTCCAGCTTCTCAAAGCTAGAAAACCATTCCCTATTAGGGCACACATGGTATGTAGCGCCAGTATCCAGAATCCACTCATTTTCTCCTGAGTAGCCAACGATGGGAGTATTGAAGAGAATGTGAAAACTGACGAGTCCGAGTCTGATCCACCTTCCTGTGAAGTACTGCTCTGAGTACTGGCCACCTTTGCAAGATTTGTCTCAGTCTTAGACTCCTTCTTCTTCCCTTTGACCTTTGGACAGTCCACTTTCCAGTGCCCTAATTCTCTACAGAAGGCACACTGGTTCTTCTTCAGATCCCTATAACCCGGCCTGGACTTCGATCTCCCTCTATCATCTTTGTCCTTCCTATATGAACCTCTGCCTTTTACTGCTAGCGCCTCTACTGATGAGTTTGCCTGAGAAGGTTGTCTTTCCTTTCTCCTCGTCTCATAATTTGCCAAAGCTGACGACACTTTATGATAGTCAAGGGTCTATCTACCATTTATGAAGGTTAAGGTAAACGTCTCATACTCTTCCGCAGGGAGAGAGTTCAAGAGGATTACCGCTTTGTCTTCTTCATCTATCTTGACATCCACATTGACCAAATCTGTAAGAAGCTTCGTGTAGCGATTTAGATATTCATTCACGGAGCATCCCTTCTTCATCTGAAACCCGTACAGCTTGTTCTTCAGCTGCAGTCTCGACTCAATACTTGGTCAGATATTTTCTTTCAAGGATCTCCCACAACTGCCTCGCAGATGTCTCGTGTAACACAAGATATTTGATGTCTTGTGTTAGACACGATCTGATCAAACACACGCAGATCGGTTCATTTTCTCCCACTCTTCTTCAGTGGCTGTGCTTCACTTCTTCTCCAGAAGTAGAGTATCCTCGAGGTTAGATGCATTTAGGGCATCCACCACCTCGCACCTCCACATGCCAAAATTGTTAGTGCCGTTAAACTTCACCACGTTAATATTCGGATGAGGATTCATGGTCCTCACTGATGTATTTTCTTCTGCCATCTCTCTAACTGGATCCTCTATGTAATGCGGAAATACTAAACGGAGATAGATAAACAACTTTAATAAAGATCAGATCTTTACCTTCTCACGAAACCCTAGATGAGTTTCTGATCAAATCTTCTCCTCCAATGATTCCTTGAGCACTCCTCGCGCTGTTCTGAGATCGACACACGATCCCACTGTAACCCCCTGCTCCCTGATGTACGTATCACAGTATCAATGCTCGATACGGCGTACAAAGTTGATTTGATCTTTCTGCTAGTCAGAGTGAACCGATTTCAGTTTCAAATATTATTTTCTAATATTTAGATTTTTTAGGATTTTTTGAAATTTTTCTGAATTATTTTGGAAAATCTCCGTAGTCGGCGTCGACCGACACCGATAACTGGCTCTCCGATTTTAATTTACAAACGGAGTTATCTTTTGAGAATCCGTTTTCACTATGTGTCTTAGAATCAGATAATCTACGCTAGGGTATTTTGGATATTTTTCTGAATTTATCAAAAATCGGGCGGAACCGGTATCGCCCAATACCGGCGACATCTTTCAGGATTTTTAATTTACAAATCAGATTGAATTTCTTCAAACCGTTTTCATATTGTGTCTCAGGCTAATATTCTCTATTTTATGGAATTTTTGGGAACCATTCGGAGCTAGTCAATTTTTGACCCTATTAAAGGAATATAAACAATTCATTTTTTTTATTTCTTTTCTTTTTCTTCTTCCTTCTTCTCCTACACGCTTCTTCTCCATCGCCTTAACCCACCGCCTCAACTCTCTCTCTCCTCTTAAAAATCTCTCTCCCTCTCTTAATTTCCACACACTCTCTCTCTCTCTTAAATTCTCATTCTTTCTCTCTCTCTAAAACTCTCTCTCTCAAAGTTCTCTCCCTCTCTCCCCTTCGCACTGTTCCAGGCCCGGGGGCGGGCTCGATTCGCGCTCGCGGCCGGTGCCGGTGGCCGGCGCGCCACCGCGCCTCCCCAAGCCGGCCAACCTCTCCTCCTCTTTCCCTCTCCTTCTTCTTCCTCTTCTTCTTTTCTTCTTTTTCTTCTTTTTCCTGTTCTTCTTCATCTTTCTTTTCTTTTCTTCTTCTTCTTGTTTCTCTCTCTCTCTCTCTCTCTCGATCTCTCTCTATCTCTCTCACTCGGCCAGACCCGGCGCCGGCGGGCTCCCACGCCGCCGGCCAACGGCGCTGGCCGGCCAAGGCGCGCGCAGCAGCAGCGAAGGCGCTGCTGCTGTTGCTGCTGGCTTTAGGTTCGGGTATGAACCCAAACCCGACCCCGTAACCCTTTGGGTTAACTTGAAACCTAATAACCCCTCAACCCGACCCGTTAACCCATTTAATTTAAGTGATGGGTTTGGGTAGTGGATCCAAACCCGACCCGCGAGCGACCCAAAGCCGCATCCGAAACCCATTAAAGGTAAAATTACATAAAACCCCCTGTTACTTTTTATTATTTGCATTTAAGATATTTTCATTACATATTTAACCCTTTTTGTTATGATCTAGTCTTCGGGCGATATCGGGAGCATCCGGACTCCGATTTGGACGATTCTGGATCCGTTGCGATCGTGGAAAGAGAGCTACCTTCCAATGGCAAGTTTGTGAGTGTTTTCCTTTTATAAATTATATTTTATCATGTTTAGTATCTTGGTTGGTTGCCTAATTAATAAAACGTGATTATCGGTAAATCATTATAATTATTAAACACTAAATGTCATTGTTGGGAAATCCCTGTAGTCCCTGTAAGTAAAACATACTGATAGATAGATGATACCTGATCTGGATGATTGGCTAATTAACGAGATTTTCGAAGTTAATAATGTTCCTACGTAAACCTAGTCTCTAAATTGATAATTAAAATAGATTATTCTGTTTCATAATTTGGTGGCACCTACTGTATTTAGAATATAGGAATCGTTATTCTTATTAGCAGTAGTTGACACTCGAGTAGATGCTATTACCCCAGACGCTAACATTAGTATTCACACTATGACTTGGATATCCTATCACACGGGACACTGTTATCTCATGTACATGTAACACCGTTACACAGATCCTCTTACACGCAACACTATGTCCCACGGTACATAGATACACCGATTCACTAGACATTGTCATTTCATTACTGCCACATGCATATTGTCACTCTGTCATGGATACGCTACACTGACAGTTCATGTGCTAGTATCACCGTTGCACAGTTACTATGATACGTCACACTATTATTTCGTATTCATGTGCATATATATATCTATATATATTGTTATCATCGTTACATGGATTCTCGGCATCCCTGTTACACATGCATACATGGTTTCTCTATTCTTGTCATATGGATCACCATTCATATTGCATGTCATACTCATGTATTCCTGTTACATGATTGTTTCCCGTTACATCTATTGATATTCTTGTTATTGATATTCCCGTTACTGGACATGAGAGCTATTGATATGCAATATGTGGAATCCCACATCTATTGTTCCCATTTCCCGTTATATTGTTATATGCTATCAACAGAGCTCAGGTCCTGTTCTCATGTTATGTGTATCATGCACTGTAGTTGTTCTTGTTACACTGTATACTTTAAATATCAGATCATAAAGATAACTTGGGGATGGGGGAGACTAGACGGTTGATTAGATCATATCGGGTGGATGTCATGGATCCATATTGTTTGTCCCACTGCAGGGGACGGGGTAGTGCTGGCTACCGTATGTTACTCATGAGCTCCTGTTTCCCGTTATGTTTTAGCTCATTGAGATTCCCGTTACATGTTACAGCCTTAGCGGGCTGGCCCTGGTCTCAGCAGCCAGGGATCTGGTATGGCCGTTGTCCCGGGTATGCACGTGATACACCCACCCGATAAGAGCTCCTCGACCATGGGTTTCCAATTAACATAATAAAACAGTATACACAATAGTGATATCGGGAACACTTGTTATTTGGTCACTCTCTCGTTTGGATAATGGTACCCGTAGGCCATGTCCGGATGGGTTCGATTGGAGTGCGGGCTCCAGTATGAACTGCCAGTGGTATGGGACACTGGAAGAGATTGATTAAAATACCAGGTGGTACTGATTGCTACTATTGTCTAAATATCATGACTTGCCTGATACCTGTATCCTTATTGTAGTTGTACTTGTTCCTATTCCTGATCATTTATCTGCTATCATGTTACCTGTATTATTTGTTACTCTACCTGGTACATGTTACACTTTCTGTGGTGGCATACTATTCATGTATATGTATACTCTGCATTGCATATATTTTGTTTTCTGTATACCTTGCAGACATTACTACTGTCTATTCACCACACCGTATGATGGTTATATTGCATTTGCCCATCTGCATGTTCATTTCTATCACGTCACCACTAGACAACATATTTATTATATCAACCTGGATACTACTATTATAGACATGACCCGATGATAATATGCTAGGAGGTGATGGTATTAAAATATGTCATTGTTATATTTCTACATATTATTAAAGTTTTATTATATGGTATCACTAGTACATAAACATGTATAATATATTATTATCATGCTTGTATTACTATAGTACATATTACTGCCTCCTTCATTTTACCACTCACTAGGTCGCTTTCTGACGACCTTGGGTTTGCGTGCCCAGGTTGGAGATCCGAGTTATCGTATTGCCAGATAGTCCATTGGATTCACATAGGAGACTCATCATCGAGACCATTCATAGGTATCTTTGTGATTTGTTTCTGTTATCTTATTTGTCCCTACTTTCCTATCTGTTATGATCACTAACTTCTTTCTGCAGGTATTCTTGTACTTATTTCCTGCTGGAACTCTTATATATATGGAGGTGATTTCCTGTACTGAGGCTTAGCGTACGTACGTGAGGGTTTTCCGCCCTGCGTATGTACGTCGCCATAACGTCCCCGTACCTGCGGGATTGGGGCGTTACACCCACGAACAAAACCAACACTGATCTGAGATCGACACACGATCTCCACCAAGTCAGAACCGATGCCCTCCGAATCGCCAGATGATCCCACGACGAACTTGGAATGTTCTGATACCACTTGTTGCGCGCCGAATAATAACCACGTAGAGGAAACCCTAGATCCCAGATGCAAAAGAATAATACCACTAACAACAAATAACAAATAATCAGAGAGAAGAACACAAAACCAGTTTTAACGAGGTTCGGCCAATTTCGCCTACGTCCTCGGGGCAAGGAAGAGAGAGTTTTTCTATTGATTGGAGAATCAATACAATATTTTCAGCATTACAATAAAGAGAGCTCTACCTCTCATGTATATACCCCAAAAGAAAAACCCTAGGAATCAGTTTTCAAATAGAACTGATTTCCAAATCAACAGTTTCCCGAAACATCCCATCTCGACTGTCGGTCGACCGGTTGGTCGACCGACCCCAACCAACGGTCCACCGCGCCGGTCGACCGTGCCTAACCGAGAGTTAGGCACTTTCAGTCGGTCGACTGGGCGGTCGACCGCTCTCCTTCTGCGGTCGACCGGGCCGGTCGACCGCTACGCCCCGTGCATGTTTGTGCATGACGGTCGACCAGACCAATCGACCGTTCTGCTGCTTCTGCCGACGGTTGACCGGACCGGTCGACCGTTCTCCTGCTGTTGCTGCTGATTCCCTCTACTGTGCTGATTTCTTTGGCGATCGTCGACTTCCTCGACTTCCTCTCTCTTCCTACAGATTGTCCCTAACAAATTTCTTATTCGAATATAACTTCTTATAAAATCATATTTGAATATAAATCCACAATTGTTATTAGCCTTTCTAACTAATAATTTATCTCAAAGTAAGAAATATTCTATTAATTCCTAACTAAGTTAGTATTTTTACTATAGAACTTTTTCTTTCCCTACCCTTGTCAATCCAGGTTAACCAACAATTTTTTGCCTTCTTTTTTTTCTTTTTTTTATTGACTTCTCGTGCTCATATTTCTCTTCCCACAAAAAAAAAATATTCTTCTAAAAAAATTTTGTTCAATGTAATATAGTTGACTCTTTCTCTCTCATGTAACTCCAAAGTTCGAGACAAATTTGTAATTTAGCATTATAATTGAATTTGTATCATGATTACTTACAAGATTGGATAAAATAAATAGTAAAGACAAATATCAAGTGAACCTTATATTGTTGGGCACTAATATTCAATTATGATATTGTTGGAGACTAATATCTAAAAAAAGAAATTTGTTAGGAATTTATGTTTTAAAACCCTTATAAAAAATGGGGGATTTAGGACAGGAGTAGTGTCCAAAAATCAGGATTAAGACGAGATCTGTTTGGTCTGATTTTTAAATTAATGGAGGTCATTTCGTGTTTGAAATCTGCACAAAAAGATTAGTTATATCTCTAAATCAATCAGTAAATGACATTCTCGTGACTGCAATGGAGATCTCAGCAATAGTCATGTAATCAAGCTCTACCTATATAATAAATCACATTTATTGGCAGGAGTTTTCAATTTGAAAACTTCATGGTTTTTGGATATGGTGAGATCCTTCTTTTACTTTTTTGTGCTGTATCTTTCATTTCGTGTTATATGCTCGTTTAAAGGTTATTTATATTTGAGTGGTATTTATTTACATTTTTAGTGCTATTTAAATAATTATGTCTTGTGTTTAAGATGTAGTGATCAAATTTTGACCTTCATCAAGATCATGACACGTGTTCAAACACCTGGAGGCTTCGTTTTTCCCCCAGCGGGCCTGGCGCACTTACAAGCCTGACATTGACCCAAGAAGAAAGTCTTGGGTCTTGTCCTGAGCCCACATCTGATCAGACATCACTCACATGGATCCGTTACTCAAGCAGAACTGCAAAACTCTTCGGGACGCCAATTAATCAGTACATGGATCTTTTCCTATCAGCACAATGACCCTTTCCGGGGCCACTTAAGGCTCCATCATGAAAACCCTCCGGAGCTTGCTGCGCTACTCACAGCTAGATAGCGTGATCCTCGCGATTTATAGATCCAGGAACGTTGCAAGATCATCCTCACGTTGTAAACATTGTAACGCCCCTATATCAATGTGAGGTATTATGAATAGTGGTGAAAATCTTTGCATGGCAATCTCAACGATCAAAGGCACAATCTAGGCTGTTACAAAGAGATCATATTGTGCGAATCATGCAGTTATATGGATTCAAAATATTCGCACCTTGTAGAAACAGCTCTTGAGGGTATAAATATATCTCCTTCTTCAGTCGAATTCTGATTACTACATCGAAGCCTAGAAATTGTAATTGCAGCATCATTCTGCAAAATTTATTATAATCCTCTGATATTATAGTGAATTCTCTTCCTCTCTCGTGGTTTTTTCCTTTCGGGTTTTT
Source organism: Agave tequilana (assembly GCA_038442645.1). Lineage (NCBI taxonomy): Eukaryota > Viridiplantae > Streptophyta > Magnoliopsida > Asparagales > Asparagaceae > Agave > Agave tequilana. The sequence goes on along the minus strand of JAVJIF010012707.1, from coordinate 27,755 downwards.
CACGTAAATTATTTATTGTTCGTCATGACTTACATATGATCTACTCACTTATAATTCGTGGTGTGGAGAAATTCCTCGAGAATTTTTCTTCATGTTTTGGTGCTTTTCATTGAGAGCTCTTAAATCCACACTCAGGATCTCCTCTCTTTCTAAAACCCTTCCTCAAAAAGCCTCACCAAACAGGTATGGCCCAGCACGGAAGAGCGCATCCCAGGTCGCCGTAGTCACGGCTTCAAAAGGCAAGTGACAGCTGCTGGGGGCGTGGGACCTATCAATGCTGATCCACCCCATCTCGATATTCACATCAAAGATGTCACAGAAGAGCACTCTTTTCCAGCTACTCCACCGGAGGCAGGGACTAACGGACACGAAACATAACTCCTCGCCAAAGGTTAGCTCCTTCAAATGCTCGCCTGCCTACAAAGACAATTGGACAAGCAACGGGCGGAGGCAGCTCGTGATCGCGAGGAGGCTGCTCTGGAGAGAGACGGAAAGCCCATGTCCAGAATCAACTTATCATTCACATTAAGATCCTTCAGAAATCGCAGTCCTCTAAGAATCAGGGGCAGAGAGGTCTCAGGCCCCCCATCACCACCTCTTACCACGGGAATCACTCTAACTGAGAGCAATCGGAGGCGTGTCAGATTTGACTTCCCGACTGATTACGAGCACCCCGAGAATTCTGGCCCCCCACAAGACTCCGAAAGTCCTTCGCGTCGAGGACATTGAGGAGATTGTTCGAAAGCGGATCGAGGAAGCAAGTCAACAATTCCGGAAGGAGGTGAAGCGTTGCTACTTAAGAACCTCTGACTCACCACTCTTGGAGGACATCACCTCTCACCGTTTTCCTAAAAAGTTCATCATGCTGAGTTTGAGCTCTACTCTGGGGCAACCGATCCCATCCAGCATCTACAACAATACCAAGACAAGATAGCGGTCCACTCTTATGATGACCTCCTCTTGAGTCACGTGTTCCCATCCAGTCTTAAAAGTGCCGCCTACGACTGGTTCTACTATCTCCAAAGACACTCACTCTAAAGCTTCGAAGAGGTGAAGTAGGTTTTCTATCACCAATACGCTTCCCGACAGAAGCTTAAAAAGAACAGCAATCACCTCCTCATGATCAAGATGTAGCTCGGACAGAGCATCAAAAATTACGTCAATTATTTTCAAAGTCAAATGACCTTGGTGTATAGCTACAGCGATGACATGGCTATCGTTGTGTTCATCAATGAGTTGCAAGTCCCCCACTCCTACAAAAATTTGGTAAAGCAGGAAGTCACCAGGATGAGGGACATCCTCTCTCGGGCTCAAATATACATACAAATCGAGGATCCTACCTGGGACGAAACCATTCGCTCTCCAAAATGAAGGAATGAAGGGGCAAACAAGAAACCATAGTCTGTTCCCCGAAGAAGAATCAAAATTAAAATGTTGGAGCAGTAAACAAGCCCACACAGAATCCTGCAAAACCTACACGGGGCTCTCCTGAAAGATGGAAGCACTCCTGACGGTCACTCCTACAGCCTATATCAGGTCTCACCCTGACGGCTAGACCTATGGGCTTTCCTAAAAGACAGAAGCGCTCATGACGGTCACTTTGATAGCTTATATCGGGTCCTCACCTTGATAGTTAGACCTACACGGAGACTCTCCTGAAAGATAGGAGCACTCCTGACAGTCACTCTAACATCCCATATCGGGTCCTCACCCTGAAGGCTAGATCTACATGGAGGCTCTCCTGAAAGATGAAAGCGCTCACTCCGACAGCCTATGTCGGGTCGTCACCCTGACAGTTAGACCTACACGGAGGCTCTCCTAAAAATGAAAGCGCTCCTAACGGTCACTCTGACAGCCTATATTGCGTCCTCACCCCTATGGCTAGACTCACACGAAGGCTCTCCTGAAAGACGGAAGCGCTCCTAATGGTCGCTCTTACAATCTATATCGGGTCCTCACCTGACAGCTCATACCTATACAGAGTCACTCCTGAATGACAAAAGCGCTCCTGATGGTCGCTCTTACAGCCTATACCGGATCCTCACCCTAATGGCTCAGACCTATATGTAGTCACTCCTGACTGACGAAAGCGCTCTTGATAGTCTCTCTGACGGCCTATATCGGGTCCTCACCTTGAAGGCTAGATCTACACGGAAGCTCTCCTAGAGGATGGAAGCGCTCTTAACAATAACTCTTACAACTTACATCGGACTCTCGCTCTAAAACTAAAAGGTGATACGGAGAAATTTGAATGAATCACCCAAAGGGCAAGCTCCGACAATAATCAAGTCACTCCGACAACTGTTAGGTCACTCCAACGACTGTCGATTCCGCATCCTAACTCACTCCAACAAAGCGCAAGAAGACCTTCCGACTATCAATGAAGGGTCATGCTGAAGGATGGGGCTCAAACAACTGTCATGTCACTCTGACAACTGTCAACTCTGCATTCTAACTCACTTCCACAAAGTGCAAGAAGATGCTCCGACTACTTAGTGAAGGTTCATGCCGGAGGATGAGGCTCCGACAACTGTCAACTCCTCATTCTGACAACTATCAACTCAACATCCTAACTCTCACTCCCTCGTAGCAGAAGAAGATGTTCTGACTACTTGGTAAAGGGTCATGCCGGAGGATGGGGCTCCAACGACTGTCAGGTCCTTCCAACAACTGTCAACTCCGCGTCCTAACTCTCACTCCCTCGAAGCACAAGAATATGCTCTGACTACTCGATGAAAGATCATGCCAGAGGATTGTTCGCGTCAGAAAAATCACAATTGGAAAATTCTTTTAATTGAATAAAAGATTACAATGGATACAATCTGATTACAAAAGAGAGGGAATCTTTTGATTGATCCTCCTCTTTATTTAAAGCTGGGTTCTTCATGTGGCGGTGAAAAGTGAATCTTGTTTTCCGTTGACCGGCCGAACGTCAAGTTTCTCTTGTGGATCATCTCTTTGGATCTACTGGTGGAGTAGCACAGCTCCTATTAGTAATGGAATGTCAAAGAGATTTAAGGAACTTGAACTCAACAACTTAACAAAAAGAGTTGAACTCTTTCCATGCTACAAGAGCTTCGAGGTCGAACTCTGCTGAGGTGGCTCTCCCCCTTGCCTACGGCTTCTTAGATTCCTTCACCAGGACTCTTATCGTCAGTCTCTCTTTTTAGAGGTCCCCTTCAAGAGCCTCTTTTAGAAGAGGTCCCCTCCCCCCGGGTCCCTCCTCTTCTCTAGCTATTCATAACTATTTATAGAGGAATTAGGGTGTAACCAACCTCTTAAATCTCTCCATAATGAGAGGGGGTGTAACCAACTCCTTAAATCTCTCCATAATGGGAAGTTATTCCCTATTATGTGGAAAGAAAATGGGGTGTAACTGATCAAGTTCGTGGCTGTCAGTTATACAGAAATGCAGGTCTCGCGCTCTAATTTTGAGACGTGGAGCTCACAGGCTCGCGTTTGTGTTGGAACGCGGAGCTGCTCAGGCTTGTGTTTGAGTTGAGATGCGGAGCTGGCTGAGGTCCACGTCTGACAAAGGACGCGAGGTCCGCGTCTGACAAAGGACGTGAGACCTTCGCGTCTGATATTGGAACGCGAGGTCCGCGTCTGGCGACCTCCGCGTCAGAGGCTGGAACGCGGGATCCGCGTCTGGTATTGGAACGCGACCTCCGCGTCTGGCGTTAGAACGCGACCTCTGCGTCTAGGAGGTTCGCGTCTGAGGCTTTGTCCGTAGTAATTTTTTGATAGTCTACAGAACCCCCTCCAAAGTTTTTCAAACTCCGTGGTTGACTGAGACGGATTTCAGAATACTTTGGACTTTAGTTGAATCTAGGCTTCCTGTAATCGACTGGCATTCTTCTGTGAGGCAGTCTTCTGTGGTGCCCTGAGCTTGATCCTGTCTGGATGGTGAACTTCATGAGTGTACTGTTGAACTTCTTGAAGCCTCCAGGAAAGATCATCACAAGTGTCTTAGAAACTCAGTCTAGCACTTGTTATGAACATTCGTTTGCTTGGTGTACTTTTAAGATGGTGGAGTTTTCAATTGCTCTTACCAGTGTACTATTGAACTGATTGCAGAAGTAGAGACATACTCTTTGTTATTTGAAGAGTGAAGATGCAGCTCTCACAGACGCGGTTCTGGCAACTGATAAGTGGAGACGCGAACTTTACCAAAATTGAGACGCAACTCTCAATTGTTGTAGAGACAAGGCTCTTAATTGTTGTGGAGACGTAGCCTTTACTTACTGTTGAGACGCAACTCTTAAGCTCGTTGAGACGTGGCTCTGTGCTTGAGACACAAAGGTCACGCTCAAAAATTCTTTGAAAGAGTTTTAATTGCCAGAGGTGTGATATTAACTTGGCAAATTAAATAACTCTACGGGAAAATTTGAGAAGGTTACTATCAGAGGTGTGATGTTAACTTCACAGTGAGATCTGGCCTTGTATTTTGAACAAGTTTTGTGAACTTGCTATTCTATTAATGAGAATAACAAGTGGAGTTTGATCCGCTGGAGATTATGCTAGAGTCTATTGTCAGAGGTTTAGTGTTAACATGACTAGAACTCTGCTGGGAATGAAAGTTTGCTGTTAGATGTGTGATATTAACATAACAATAATTGATTTTGTGATTTACGCAATTTAAGTGGACCTGTCATTCTATTGACGAGAATGATAAGCGAGATTAGATTTGTTGAGGATCCATGAAGATTTTTACCGTCAGAGGTGTAATGTTAACGTAACGGGTTTGGGTTTGCAATTTGAGCAAATTGAATTGTCAGAGGTGTGATATTAACTTGATAAAGATGTGTGCTAGAGATGTGATATTAACTTAGCACCACGAAAGTCTCATTTTCACTGAGAAAATTGAGAGAATATCATTGTCATAGGTGTAATGTTAACTTAATAATGAAATGCATGCTAGAGGTGTGATATTTAACTTAGCATTGAAAGATCTCGTTTTTAAGGAGAAAATCAAGGAGATCACTATCATAGGTGTAATGTTAACTTAACAGCGATTGATTTTGCAATATGAGCAACTTTGATCAGAAGTGTAGTATTAACTTGACCGAGAGATTCTGCGATCTGCGCAGTTTGGTAGACTCGCCATCCTATTAAAGAGGACTGACAAGTTGAAATTTTGGTCAGAGGTGTGATGTTAACTTGACCGGGATTTGTCTTCTGATTGGAGCAAGTTTGATCAGATGTGTGATGTTAACTTGACCGGGATTTGTCTACTATTAGAGATGTGATTTTGAACATAACAGTATTTTGAGTGGACTTATCATTCTATTGAAGAGAATTGATAAGTTAAAATTTTACCCCGGGGAAACATCAAAGTCTTACTGTCAGAGGTGTGATATTAACATGACAGGTTTGATTTGTAATTTATTCCACTGAGAAAATTGAGAGAAATCACTGTTAGAGGTTTAATTTAACTTAACAGTAAATATGCCAGAGATATAATGTTAACTTGGTATGTTTGATCTGTGATTATTTCACTGGGAAAATAGTCACAGGCTTTTTGTGGTCCTACCATTCCATGGATGGGAATTGATAAGGGATTTTGGAGGGAATTTTAGGGAATGAGTTGTCAGAGGTAACTGTTAACATGACAAATATTGATTTCCCTAGAAAATAAAGATTTACTGTTAGAGGTGTAATGTTTAACATAACAGTAATGGAATTTTGCGATTTAAGCAATTTAAGTTGACCTGTCATTCTATTGAAGAGAATGACAAGTAAGACTAGACCCGTCGGGGATCTAAATATTTCTTTACCGTCAGAGGTGTGATATTAACTTAATTGAAAATTGAATCTTGTCAGAGGTGTGATATTAACTTGATAAGGATGTGAGCTAGAGGTGTACTGTTAACTTACCTCCATAAGAACTTCAGTTTCATTGGGGAGACTGAAGATATCACTGTCATAGGTGGTGTTTAACTTAACAGTGGAGGTAATGCTAGAGGTGTGATGTTAAACTTAGCATTGGCCATCTCGACTCCGATACGAAAGTTCGAGGGAAAGTCATTGTCATACGTGTATTGTTGAACTTAACAATGAATTGGTTACTAGAGGTGTGATGTTAAACGTAGCATCGCTTATCTCATCTTCGATATGAAAGCCCGAGGAAAAGTCATTGACATAGGTGTAGTGTTGAATTTAACAATGAACTGGATGCTAGAGGTGTGGTGTTAAACTTAGCATCGCTCATCTCAGCTTCGATATGGAAGCCTGAGGAAAAGTGACTGTCAGAGATTTAATATTGAATTTGGCAGCAACTTAATCACTGTTAGAGGTGTAGTATTAACATAATAGTAGTTTGTCAGAGGTTTATTGTTAACATGACAAATCCCAGTTCATTTCATTAAGGAGATGAACACAAGTATTTTTGTAGCCCTACCATTCTGTGAATGAGAATTGGTAAGAGATTTTGGAGGAGAGGATGGGACCAAGTCCCTCAAGGTTTTTAGCAAACCTTCTACTCAGGTTCGTGTTTCCACGTCAGAGAAAGGACGCGAGGTTCACGTCTGGCGACTTCCGTGTTTGACTGAGAAAGGACGCGACGTCTGTATCTGGCGACCTCCGCGTCTGACATTGGAACGCGAGGTTTGCAACTGGCGACCTCCGCGTCTGATATTGGAACGCGAGGTCTGCGTCTGGCGATCTCCGCGTTTGACATTGGAACGCGAGGTGTGCGTCTGGCGACCTCCGCGTCTGACATTGGAACGCAAGGTCTGCGTCTCTTGGAAGAGTTTGAGTTTGAAGCCTTACAGGCTAAAAACGGACAATTCAGTCATCTGAAATTTGCAGTGACAATCAAAGAGCACTGCCGAGATGAACTGCTCGCAATGGCACTCGAACCCATGGGATGAGAGCTTCTCAGTTCATATTTGAACATGGCCTCTTGGGGCTGAACGCGAACCTCGCGTTTCTGAAGTGAAACGCGATAATCTCATTCTGGCGCAGCCTCCTGCTGAACGCGTGTCTTGCGCTTTTGAATAGAAACGCGAAGGTCATCCTTAAACACTATCAGCGACTCTCGCATTTTAAAAATGAAACGCTAAGGTCATGTCCTGATGCGGCCTTAGGCTGAACGTGGGTCGCGCGTTCTCGCGTTTTGGCACAGCTTGAGGGTGGACGCGAACTTCACGTTTTGGCGCTGAAACGAGCAGCTCGTGAACGCGAGCATCGCGTTTTGTTGCAAAAATGCGGGGCTGAAAGCGAACTTCGCGTTTGGTGTCAAAACACGGGGGTGAAAGCGAGCTCTGTTTGCTGATGGTGCACTTGACGTCTTTGTCGACGATCAGCAATCTGTTTGGCTCGCAGGAGTTAATGCGAACCCCTTACAAATTGAGTTTGCTGAGCCTTAGGAGGAGTCTTGCGGTGTGATTTGCCTTCATCATCATTGGCCTCGCGGGTCTCGTAGGAGACATTGATGTGGGCCACATATGCTATTGCAATCACTTCTGTCTGCTGACGATGAGTGCAACGCCTTCGCCGTCTCTCGGCATTCCGATTAAGTCGAAGAGGTTGTTGAGAACCCCCGACATCCGGAACTGGAAGTGTCTTGATAAAAGGATGGAGGGGAGATTGGTCTCTATTGCCATCTTAACCGTGGGTCATGGCGCAGGTCTCTGAAAAGACGTTGGGGCTGATCATGTTATCTCCACGGAAGTCTCCCGAAGCTTAGGGGGAGTTAAATTCTCTTAGTCGAATTCGATCACAAGCAATTCGACTGTGAATCCAAGCATCTTGACGTTGGCTTGCACCACCACTTTCTCATTGGTTGAGAAAGATCATTGTCCCCAGCGGAATCGTCATCTCTTGTTCGCGTCGGAAAAATCACAATTGTAAAATTCTTTTAATTGAATAGAAGATTACAACGGATACAATCTGATTACAAAAGAGAGGGAATCTTTTGATTGATCCTCCTCTTTATTTAAAACTGGGTTTCTCATGTGGCGGTGGAAAGTGAATCTTATTTTCTGTTGACCGGCCGAACGTCAAGTTTCTCTTGTGGATCATCTCTTTAGATTTACTGCTGGAGTAGCACAGCTCCTATTAGTAATGGTATCTCAAAGAGATTTAAGGAACTTAAACTCAACAAGTTAACAAAAAAAAGTTGAACTCTTTCCATACTACAAGAGCTTCGAGGCCGAACTCTGCTGAGGTGGCTCTCCCCCTTGCCTACGGCTTCTTAGATTCCTTCACTAGAACTCTTATCGTCAGTCTCTTTTTTAGTGGTCCCCTTCCAGAGCCTCTTTTAGAAGAGGTCCCCTCCCCCCGGGTCCCTCCTCTTCTCTAGCTATTCATAGCTATTTATAGAGGAATTAGGGTGTAACCAACCCCTTAAATCTCTCCATAATGAGAGAGGGTGTAACCAACTCCTTAAATCTCTCCATAATGGGAAGTTATTCCCTATTATGTGGAGAGAAAATGGGGTGTAACTGATCAAGTTCGTGGCTGTCAGTTATAGCAAAAATGCAGGTCTCGCGCTGGACGCGGATTTTACTCTGATTTTGAGACGTGGAGCTCACAGGTCGCGTCTGTATTGGAACGCGGAGCTGCTTAGGCTTGCGTTTGAGTTGAGACGCGGAGCTGGCTGAGGTCCACGTCTGACAAAGGACGCGAGGTCCGCATCTGGCGACCTCCGCGTCTGATATTGGAACGCGATGTTCACGTCTGGCGACCTCCGCGTCATAGGCTAGAACGCGGGATCCGCGTCTGGCATTGGAACGCGACCTCCGCGTCTGGCATTAGAACACGACCTCCGCGTCTAGGAGGTTCGTGTCTGAGGCTTTGTTCGTAGTAATTTTTTGATAGTCTACAAGAATGAAATTAGTCTGCTTCCCTCCTTCTTGCTAGAAGACTCCGAGAAGGAGGAGGAGGGGGCATCTGTAGTGATCAGATTTTGACCCTCGTCAACATCACGACATATGTCCGAACACCTGGAGGCTCCGCTTCTCTGCCAGCGGGCCCAGCTCACTTACAAGTCTAACATGGGCCCAAGAAGAAAGTCTTGGGCACATGGGCCTAAGAAGAAAGCCTCGAGTCTCGACCTGAGGACACATCTGATCAGACATCACTCACCCAGATTAATTACTCAACTAGAGCTGAACAACTCTCTGGGACGTCAATAATCAGTACATGGATCCTTTCCTATCAGTATAAGGACTCTTCCCGGAGCCATCCAAGGCTCCGACATGAAAATCCTCTAGAGTTTGCTAATCTAGCGCTACCTACAGTTGGATAGTATGATCCCCGCGATTTACAGATCCAGCTAAGCTGTCAGATCATCCCACGTTCTAAACATTGAAACCCCCCTCTGTCAATGGGCTACTATAGATAGTGGCGAAAATCACTGCATGGTGATCCCAATAATCAAGCGGCGCGATCTGAGAAGTTACATGGAGATCACAACGTGCGAATCATGCAGTTATGTGGATCTAAAATATCCACACCCATGAAGACAACTTAGGCGGGTATAAATACATCTCCTTCTCTATCGAGAAGGGAGTTGGCTTCTGGCTACCACATCGAGGCCTAGAAATTGTAATCGCAGAATCACTCTACAGAATTCATTGTAATTCTCTGACATTATAGTAAATTCTCTCTCTCCCGTGATTTTTCCCTTTTCGATTTTTCACATAAATTCTTTGTTATTGCGATTGCTAATATCTGATTTACTCACTTACAATTCATGGTGTGAAGAAATTTTTCGAGAATTTTCCTCCACAAAGATCTTGTAAAATCATTGCAACTATTATAGCGAACATCTCAATTGGAGAATATTTTACGTGATCATTATAGTGCTCTTCTAGTGTTTTCACCCTTTCTTGAAAGGAAAACATTTATATTTCTCGAAAATGTTGGAAGGCATAATGGTTTTGATTAGTCCAGCAGAAAAGTTTGCAAAAAAAATTCAATCTGTGAAAAAGATAGCTAAACTTTTACCAACAAAAAAAGATAACTAAACAATTCTGTTACCTTTTGTTTAGGGGTTGTTTTGATTCAAGGAAGTGGGCGGAAGTGAGGAGGTGGGAATTGTCATTCCTACTTTCGCTGTCCATCCAAATACCAAAAAGAAAAATAGAAAAACCCCATTTTCTTTTTTTCTTTTCCATTTTACACAACTATTTTCTCACTTACAGTGTGCTACAGTTAATTTTGTGGTCATGTAAATCTCATTTGTAATAAATTGTAATTCAAAATAGTTAATTTTGTGATCTTGTAAATCTTATTTGCATTCTAATTGCAGTCCAATTTTTTTTATAATTAATTTTTATTTTAATATTATTTTACAGTCAATTTTGTGGTCAATCATTTCACTTTCACTTCCACATTACTAACCAAACACCGAAAAACACAATATACTTTTTCACTTTCACTTCCTAACTACCAACCAAACACCGGAAAAGATTACACACAAATTCTCATTTTCGAAAAGAAAAAAAAATATACTTCCCACTTCCTTACTTCTGCCTACTTCCTTGAATCCAAACAGCCCTTAGTGGAAAACTTTCTTAAATGATGCCTTTATGTTTTTCATGAAAAACTATACTTGATAAGTAGTTAACTTTTCCTTTTCTACTCAAAGAGAGAAAAGAATTGTGACAATTAACTTTTTTTTGTTAGGAAAGAACAAGGTCTCAATAAAGCCTCATTTGATTATATTGTGACACTTATCTTTGATAATATAAAGGATTATTTTCTGAATAGCTTACTAAACTTTCAGAGTTTTCCTACAAAATCTCCTAAACTTAAGAATCCCAAAATACATCTTAAACTATATATTTCCCAGTTTTCCCTCATAATGCGGTTAACGAGCAGGCAAAATAACCCATTTACCCCTGACCTCAAACAGTTAAAACAAATTCTTATTTATTTTTTCCTCCAAAACCCCCTCACTCACCCACCTACCTGACCCCATCTCTCCTTTCTTTCTCCAAAAGTACCCAAATTCCTCATCTTCTCCGTCGATCACCTCAAGAACGTCTAGAATGTCTATCATCCGGCCAGAAAGCACAGATCAGGTAAGTGGATGTAGGGTTTTTTTTAGTCCGATTGGTTTTTTAATAGAGAGATGGATCTAGGATTATTTTGAGTCGATGGGTTGAGAAATCTCAATTTTTTTACTCGATTGGTTGAAATTTTTGAGTAAAGAGATGGGTCTAATGTGTTTCCTTTGCAAAAAAGAAGCAAAGGACTAGGGAGAAGAACTGAACTCGATGGGAAGAGGTAACAGAGGCGTAGATGAATGGCGGCAAATGGAGCATAATTGGGGCCGAGTCAAGGTTGAAGGCTATCAAGATCAGATTTTTTGCCCTCGACTCTATGTTCAGTTTTTATCTTGTGTACCCATCAGTTGTTGATAATCTTCTTCAAGGTTGATATGAAATATGTCCCTCTCTCTTTTTGTGTGTGTGTATGTTAAATTAATTTTGGCTTTATGAACCTCACAGATAACAATATGAGAGGGGTTTGTAACGCCCCAATCCTGCCGGGTACGGAGACGTTACTGCGACGTAATATGCAGGACAGGAATACCTTCACATATGTACGCTAAGCATCAGTACATGCAAAAATCAGAGTACGTAAGCATAGTGATAATATACTTTCCAATAAAATAGTATAAGTACACTATTATCACAGAACGTGATTCAATATTACATAAATATTACATCACCAAGAGGCGCAAAATAAGGTTTACAAAGAAATATACACAGTGCGAAAACTGGTAGATGCTCACGAGCAGCAAAAGAGAATTTCGAGAGCCGATCAAGATGGAGATGGAAGAAAAGTGCTAGGGCTACTGTCGATTTTCACGCTTCCACTGTGCCACTTTTATCTCTCCGAAAGGTTCATCACGGTCCAAGCTCCAAAATTTGGATACGCAGGACCTGGAGTTGTCAGAAAGTAACCCAATGAGTACGTAAAATAAAGCCAAGTGGCATGCATAAACAAACACATGTGTACCGATAAAATTGAATCAAAAAAGCATATATCAAAAACTGTGTCATGAGTTCAAGCACACACAAGCATGCTATGAGGCATCAAGTAAAGCAAATGTGGGTAAAATCAGTTGTACAAACTCAAATTTTAGATTCATGAGACTAATACGTCGAGGGAATAACCTAAACAAGAAAACCCTCATATAATACCTTATATCTCAATCACCATCACCTGAATTTACACAACTCGAGTTGTTCAAATTCTTATCACAGTGATGTGTTCAAGTATGGAAGTCAGGAGTCAGAAGATTCCATAACACAAATATCATTTCAGGCAGGCGGCAGGCACGATAACTTAATTATATAATAATAGTAATAATCAGTATCGCTTGTTATTTGATTCATTCCGCTCCAGTATTCCATATCACTGACAATTCATACCGGAGTCTGTACTTCCACAAGAACTCATCCGAACTCTGATGTACGGATACCATTATTCGAATGAGGGAGTAACCAAATAACATCCGCTCCTGATATTATTATTATTAGGTAATTAAATTATTTTAGGTGCAGGATAATATGTTGTGTCACAAGCATACAAGTGTGGGCAAAATCGATTATACAAACTCAGTTAACAGATTCATGAGATTAGTACATCAAAGGGATAATGCAAATAAGAAAACCCTCATAGATATATCTTATACCTCATGTCACGATCACCTCAGTTTATGCAACCTGAGTTGCCCTTAAAATACTACAGTTACACCATTTGGATTGTCCATTATTTAAGTTATTCAATAATAATAATCAGTACTACCTGATATTTCAATATCCCCCTACTAGTGCCTCATATCACTGGCAGTTCATATTAGAGTTTGTACTCTAGTAGAACTCATTTATATCTGAAATGTGAATATCAGTATCCGAACAAAGGAGAAACCAAATATCACACGATCTAATATTATTATCGTGTATCGTGTAATGTGTCAAGTGTTGGTCAGGAGGGCTGGTGTACCAAGAACGCGATATGGATACCTACCCCATGGATACCAAGAAGTGGCCCCCACTACGCGTGTAGTGTGGCACTTTACTCCGTGTGGCACTTAGCTTCACACCTTTATCCGTACCAAGTAATGTGAATAAAGAGTCTAGGTGAATGGTTGCAATGAGGAGGTGGTATGGATACCTAGAGGTAGCCCCCATGGATATCAGGAAGAGGCCCCCACCACGTATGTAGTATGGCACTTTGCTCCGTGTAACACCCCATCCCCAGAATACGTACCCAGATACGTGTTCAGATTTTTTTTGATCATATTTTCCTATTTTTCCATATTTGTTTTTGTTTTTTGATTATTTATACTATTATTTGGTATCGAATTTGGATTTTTGGATTCACAGTCAACCTGAATCTGACCCTGGACCCGATCCTAGTGTACTGCTTGATTTGACCTTTCTGATAGTTGAATTTGACTAGTTTCAGTCTCTAATACTGTTTTTCAATATTTAGGATATTCAAGATTTTCTTAATTTTTTCTAAATTATTTTGTAAAATCTCCAAAAATAGATGTCGACCAGTATCACTGATCGATTCCAGAATTTTTAATTTATAAACGAGATTGAATTTCATAAATCAATTTTACCATATTCCTCAGGATAGTATTTTTTATTTTAGAGAATTTTGGGTGATTTTTTCGAATGATTTTATTTTCTAGTATTCCAGTATTTTCCTATATTTTTTCCTAGTCTGGATTTGACCGAATATTTTCCTTTACTTTTTCTTTCTTTTTCCATTTTACCTTCCCTCTCCTTTTCTCCTTCTTTCTCTTTTTCTCTTTCTTTTCTTTTTTTTCGTTTTTCCCTTCCACCACTTCCCCCAAAATATCTCCTTCCACTTAATCTCTCTCCTCTCCCAATGCAGACCTCCCTCCTTTTTTTGGCTGACGCGGGGCTCAGCCGACCCAGATCCGGGGATCGGCCAACCCAGACACGAGCCACTCCACAGCGCGGCCAGCTCCGGCGCCCCCTTTTATCTCCTCCTCCTTCAAGATCACCACCACCATCTTCTCCAATTTCATCTCCTCCACTTCCACCTCTTATATCACTACTCCACTTCTAATTTTCCCACCACCTCCACCCAATTCTCTCCACCATCTTCTTTAATTCCATCTCCATCACCACAATCTCCCTCTCTGCCTCTTACTTCCACTATCTCCCAAATTAACCACCACTTCCACCATCACCACCACCAACAAAACCACCCCCTCCTCCACAAACTCCCCACGGCCTCCTCTTTGGCATGGCCGCGCACCACCCCCTTGGCTGGCACGTGCCACCCCTAGCCGCGCGCCGCCAATGGCCGGCCAGGCCTGGGCCCACCAGGCTGCGAACCCACGGCCTCTTCCCCTGTGCACGGGTTGCCTTCCCCTCTCTCTCTCCTTGATTCTTTTTCTCTTTTAATTCCCTCTCTTTTTAATTCTCCCTCTCTTTTCTCTCTCACTAGATTGTATACACGTGAGTGTGCATATGTTTTCGGAGTTCTGGGATTTTGCGGCGTATTTCGAGATTTTAGGCGAGTGATTCTCGCTTTATATGTTACTCCGCTTCGACGGGTGTATTTGTATTTCTGGGACTATATTTGTATTTTCGTGGACTGTGTATTTGTATCTCTGTGTACTGATGTATTTGTATCGGTATGATGAATATTTGTAATAGCATAGTTTAATACATATACATGTATACTGTTGTGATACTGCTCTAATACTATATTTAGCTGACCCTTTGTGGTCGTTAGCCTTCGGGCTCAGCCTTCAGGCCTAGCCCATGGAAGCTAGCTTCGTCGGGAGCCAAGTTAAGTCGTGTGGCTACGAGCCAAGCTTAATTGCGTAACCTCGTCAGACACGGCTTAGCTAAGCTACCGCTTTGCTCAGCATTCAGGCTTAAACCCTCTGGGTTTTTTAGCTTCATCGGGGGCCTAGCTATGTCGTGTGGCTGCGAGTCGAGCTTAATTGTGACACCTTGTCAGGCACGGCTTAGTTATGCTCTCACTTTACTTAGCCTCCAGGCTTAAACCCTCTTGGTTTTACTAGCTTCATCATGTAACTGCGAGCTGAGCTTAACTGTGTAGCCTCGGCATGCACGGCTTAACTATACTTCCACTTTGCTCAGTCCTGATGGATCATGTTATGGCTTGTTATAATAATTATTCATATGTGTTTGTGTGGCACTAATATTTATGCAAGTACTCCGGCCTCTGGGCTTAACCGCTCTGCGATTTTTACACTCTAGCGTCCGGGCTTAACCTTTCTGAGGTTTATTAAAGTCCTCTGAACTTTCTATATGCTACGCCCGGTAGGCGGACCTAGCGCTCAACACTTTTCTATTAACTTTGTTCGAGTGTAGTTATGCTGTGAGCGCGGGTTTGCCACGTGCGATAGCATAACGTTCATACGCTCGCTTCGCCTTATGCATTTAGCTGTAACGCAAGTGGTAATCACGTCGAGCGTGATAGCGTCTATTGTTGTATGTAAGCTTCGTCAAACTTTACTTAGATCCGCTTGTATGTTCGCTTACTCGCTGGCTCGCTCGCTTGCCTGCTTGATAGTTTAATTAATTTTTTTAATTTTGATTATGATGAGTTTGAAATATTTAAACAGTATATTTTTCTATATCATATTTCTCGATCGGCTAATTTATCGGATACAAAACATTATTGTGTTCCTTTACTCTTTATTAATATTATAATCATGCGGTTATCATGTTAATATACTGCTCCCTGACATCTGACATGTGATGTGTGATATTACATTAAAGTGTACCATGTATACTCATCTTGTGATGTGACACCTGACCTGTTATCTACATAATACCTGCTATCCTATTATATAGTGATCCTGTAACTCCTGTACTCTTGTATCCTGTATTCATGTCTCCTGCATATTACCCACATGAATAGCATAGTCATACTAACGTCCAGCAGAACATATGCAATACTAAAGTGTCAAAGTGTCACACTACAAATATGGTGAGAGCCACCACTTGGTATCTGTGGGGGACACCTCTAGAATCCTCATTTCTGCCTGATGTCAGAATGACAATGATGCCTTACACAATCATGCTAGCATCTGGCAGATTCAAAATGGAGCTAATTGTCACAGGGAGCAAAGTGTCACGCCATACACGTGGTGGGGTCACCGCTTGGTATCCATGGGGGTCACCTCTAGAGTCCATCCCCAAGGAAAATAATCATTTCTCATGTCTATGTCGCCTGGTGTTAGCTGTTGGCCCAAAGGCCTTCCACCCTAGTTTTGATGATGATTAACTCATGTAGTTATGTTTACTAATATTCTTATGATTTTAAGTTTCAGATCATTAGTAAGATATTAGTTGGTGATTAGCTTCAACAAAGGTGTTTAGAAGCTTTTCATAATGATTCCAGGGCCAAAGCTTCATGATCACACATTGCCTAGCCCATGGATGGAGTTTTGGAGCAAGTCAACTTGAAGATGAAGATCATCAAGAAGACTTAGGTATCCATAGTTTAGATAGTGTGTTTAGATCTATTTTGTAAAGCTTAGTATAGTTGATATGCTCAAGTGCACAACACAAAAGATTTAAGTTTTGGATTTGGTTTTCATGAATAATAGATCAAAACAAGTTTACATAGTTTATATGTATAATAGATGTATTCTAATTATACATACATGATTACACTTCCTATACAAACTTATTTTGACTATCTTATATGAGTATTGAAAAATCAAGTTTGATAAAAATACAAGTTTTGTTTTTGATAAAATTTGCAAGACTCAAAAATGAATTGATATGATTGATATATGTCTTGAAATTTTTATCACAAGTTTGTGTTTCAATACAAAATGTTAAAACAAGTTTTTGTAGATTTTTAGAAGACTTAAAAGAATTTTCAAAATATTTTTAAACAAGTTTTGGTTTTTGGTAAAAATGATTAAACACAAAAATAGTTCATATTGATTGATATTTGAGCTAAATTTTTTACCACATGTTTATATATCAATGCAAAATGATAAAACTATTTTTGGTGATTTTTAGAAGTGTTAAAAGATTTTTAGAAAAATATTTTACAATGTTTTTCTGACCCAGAATTCTGTTCCAGGCTTCAACCAGTCGACTAAGTCAACTGACCAAGTCGACTAGGCTGAAGTCGGTCGACCGGGCCGGTCGACCGACGTGCACAAATCTGTGCACGTTTGGAGACACTGGGACGGTCGACCGTCCGGGTCGACCGGTCTGAGAGCAGTGCTCTCTGTTTGTTTGGATCGACCGGGCCGGTCGACCGTGGTTGCCCAACGGTCACATTTCTGACCGTTGGCGGTCGACCGGGCCGGTCGATCGTCAGCCTATCAGGCTGCCAGCTCAGCCTAACGGCTAGTTTCTGGTTTGGCCTATATAAACCCCATCTCTTTGGGTTTTTGGCTAAGATTTTGAAGGAGAAAAATTTCTGATTTCTAAAGTGTTTAAAACAAGTTTTCGAAAGTGTTTTGGCTTTAAACTTCCAATTTGATTTGTGTTTTGGGTTTTTGAAAAATCGAAGAAAACTAGGTTTTGGGATATTGTATTGGTTTTCATTTTCTATCATCTACAAGAGATTTCCCAATTAGTTTTTCTTTGTTGCTTGTTTCCAAAAACACCTAGTTTCCACACTTGAGCTATCTTCTATCCTAATCTATTTAGGATATTATTTTGTGAAAAAAGAAAAAGGAAAGAGGTTTGTGTTGAAAGAGACCACCTTTGTAAACCCTAGATTTCTTGGTTGCTCCCTCTTTGGTAGAGGTTGAGGTTGTGTAATTGGGTTGTTGGTTTGCTCCCTCTAGTGAGAGGTGGAGTTTGGTTGTAAACCCTCTTCGGTAGAGGTGTTGGTTGTTGGTTGTATTTGCTACGGGCCTACCCCTCGGTTGTGAGGTGGTTGTTTGAGAGAGGAGTTCGGTACTCCATTGTTATACAAATCCTTCTCGGTGAAGGTTCCCTCGGTGGGAGTCCTCGGTGGACGTTATAGTGGATTGGAAATCCTATACGGTGGTGTAGGCGGGGATGTAGAGCAAGGGTGCTTGAACCTCGAAACATATCATTGTGTTTGCGTTTGATCCACTTGTCTCTAACTATCTCTCTTTATATTGTGCAAAGCATCATTCATCTTTCATATCATACTTGCTTGCATTTGTGTTGTGCCTTGCATTGATTCATATTGATATATCATCTTATATGCTTGGTTGTTTGTGTGTGCCTCACTTGTACTTAATCAACAAGAGCTTCACATAGCACCTCAACCCATTCAAGGGGAATCAAGAGGAGTTAGTCCAGAGCCCTTCACGGGGAATTCGGCTACACTTGTTGATTGTACTAAGTGTGTTGCAAAATTTGCATTAGCTTCTGCATTTAGCGCACTTAGTTTTGCATTTAGTTCTAGATTAGCACTTACACCTATTCACCCCCCCTCTAGGTGTTTTTCAATTGGTATCAGAGCTAGTGCTCCTGATACTTAGGCTTAACATCCTAGGAGTGAGATCCATTTGCTTGCTAATCTATTATTTGCATTTGCTTGTTTGCACACATATCGTTTACCATGGCTTTCATGACCCCACCTATGTTTGACCCTTCCAACATTCATGTTTGGAAGATTAGGATGACCGTTTATTTACAAACCCTAGGACATAAGGTTTACATGCCATTACCAAGGAATCCTTCCTTAGTGATAACAATCATATAGGGGCCAATGCACAAGCCCTTGAGGCCATTAGAAGCATATTACCTAAAGATTATCTTATGTGTGTTTCTAACATTGATTCCGCCTTTGCAGTGTGGAATAAATTGACAACAACCACCACCTCCGAGCTTCAAGTACAAATCCAAGAAGAGGAATCTAGTGGAGAATCCGACTCACAATGCTTGATGGTCCAAGGGAATGACTCCCTTGAGGTACATTCGGAACCCCACTTAGATAATGATGATTGTGCTAGTTCTTCAAATGATAATTATGATGCCCATGCTTTGAATGAAGAACTTTCCATTGTGTGTGAAAAATTAATAGAAAAATATAAAATTTTGAAAAGAAAAGTCTAGGACTTGAAAATGAAAATAAAAGTTTGCATTCTAGACTTAACAATGTTTTGCAAGAGAAGGTTGAGGTCTATAATGAAGGGATTCATTGAGATCTCAATTGAAACTTGCACTAAAAGAAAATGAATTTTTAAATCTAAAAATGATTGCCATGTTATTTTAAAGAAAAATGAAAATTTGTCTTCAAAAATTGATTTTGTTTTAAAAGAGAATGTTGCTTTGAAAAATAAAATTATTTCCATTTCTAATGATTTAGATGTGTGTTTAAAGAAAAAATATTGTTTTGCAAAATAATATAGATGCACATGTTTGTCATGCTAGTGTAGCTTCTTCATCTAGTCTACCTAATGCATGTACCTCTTCTTCTAAGATTAATGATGATATTTGTATGTTAAAGAAGAGAGTAGATTGTTTGGGCTCCACTATGAGCCAATGTGCCTTGAACCACACACGCTTGGAATCCTTGGTTCGAAAGAAACAAGTTCCAACTTTTATGCATGCTCACCCATCACGGCATACACATGCTCCTCACGAACACCATCACACGTATGCTCATGTGTACACTTGTACACATTGTGGACGTAAGGGCCACCTTGCTAAATTTTGCTATGATAGAATACATGTTGATAATTTAGCAAAGAATTTTGTTTGGGTTAGAAATGAGACTAACCCCCATGGACCCAAAAAGATATGGGTACAAAAGACCCCCCCTCCTTTATTTGATGTAGGTGTGGGCTCTCACATGACATGAGAGTGATGACACCTTGGAGTGGATGCGTTCCGGACTTAAAAGGAAATCAATTGGATGCATCACTTTCAAGGGAAGATTTGATGAAGAGGACCACCATGTTTTTGGAGACAAGGAGAGTTGCCTTCTAGGTTTTGGTAACGATTCTTAACTCCTATTCATTGTTTACATGCTTCCCATTTCATTGTTTATAGCATGTTTGTTGTTTAGTGATTATCATGTAAATACCATGTTTATTAGATCCTTGACATGCATGTATAGTATTTGAGACTCACATGCTTATATGTACCCATACTTAGTGGTCTCACGTTTGTTTAAGCTATAATGTACATCATGAATCTAATACATGTGAATTTACATAGTAATCATGTTTAAGTTTATCATGTTAATTTTTATCGTGTTTTATACTTCATGTGTTGATTACATGTTTAGATGTTAGTTTTCATTAAGACTAGATATATATTCGTGCATATAGTGGGCCACAAATAAATCTATATATGTTTGAGCTTGAATGCTTATTTGAACCCATTAGATGTGCTAGTATAGTCTAGTTTTGATGATTCATACATTTCAAACTTGTATTCCATTTTTGGATTTGTTTTGTGAGTTTTCACTTCATGTATATGTTTGTATTGCCAAACTTTAAGATATACATGTATACCCCTTGAGTCATTTGCCTTTCATGCAAATTTATATATGGACTCAATTGTATTTAGGGATATGTATGTATACTTATTGTGTTGACAATTCATACATATACCTTGAAATGAAATTTGTTTTGGTGAAGATTTAGTTTTTCTTGATTTTGTGTTTAATTGTTTAACTTCATGTATATGTCTATCTTGTCCAAACTATTAGATATACATGTTTATCCTTGAGCCACGTGCCTTCATGCATATATAAATTGTGGACTTCTTATGTTTTGGATATGTATGTATACTTTAGTTTGTATTAGACATACATATGCCTTGAAGATTAAATAGTTTAGATGATTTTCATATTCTCATGTTTTCATGTTTTCATGTTTAAAGGAATAATTGAGCTTAATGAAAATTTTTCTGATTATGATATTCACACTGTATTTGTACACTCACTTTTATTGCTTGCTCATGCTTTGTTTTCATGAGTCAAAATTATGCTTAATTGGATTAGAGTGTTGATTTTCATGTGGATTTCTTATTTTATGAAAAATAATTTGTTTTATTCCTTGCTTGAAGGATTTCGTACTAGTTAACAAGATTTCCCATTTAACTAGTTCGTATTCTTCTTTTTGGTAGAGTTTTTCAAACAAAGGTTATTTTCAAATCTATTTTTGAAAACCCTACCATTCACGGGCGGTTGGAAGGGAGATCATGTTCATGTATGCTTTACAAGTGAAAATCATTTAAAACTTGAACCATGATTGGGTGGTAGATTATATGAGATATACACTTGATTATTATTGTTGATTCAATTGGTATCATTGAACTTTTTCAATTGGTATCAATTTTGACATTTTTGGTATACTCATATATTTGTTTATGTATGTATGATTCAATTTCAATGGTATCAATTTCTATTGGTATCTAATTTTCATACATATATGTTTTATTTGTGTTCAAAAATATCACAAATTTTAGTTTTTGTTTACTCAAGCTCTAGCATGACCCAACACCTTGAGCTTCAACTTCATTTCAATTGATTTAGTTTTCAATTGGTATCCTTATTCAAGCTTATTTTTTTAAATAAAAAAAACTATGCATAGGCTTGTTAAAATAAGAGTATTCATAATTTTTGTTGGTATTTCATAAACGGGGAAAAAAATTCGATTTTCATATTTCAATTGGTATTTAGTTTTTCACTCCCTTACTTTATGATAGAAAATAGTCATTTCAATTGTTTATATGACTTAAAAAGAAAATTATTATCTTTTGATATCAAGATGTTTGTGTTTTAAATTGGTATCTAAAAATTTTGTTTAAAGAAAAATTATTATACAAAAGTTTTGATTTATATTGACTATATGCAAGGAGAGCTTAACATCTCTTCTACATATAGATTCATGTTGAGTGTATTGTGTATTGAAGAGCTTAACATCTCTTCTTTATGTGGTACACGTGTATAGGGGGAACTTCACATCTCCTCTTATGCATTACATAATGTGTGTTATGTGAATTAGGGCTTAACATCCCTCCTTCATGTAATGCATATGTGTAGGGAAGCTAACTTAGTGTCTTCCTCTTCATGAATGTATATAGCATATAACATACATTGATCTTTGTTTATTTTCAATTGATATCAAGATGCTTCATTGACATTTTTTTTATTGATATCATGTTGTTTATAGTCACCCTTATTGACCTTATTTTTGTTTTAGACAAAAGGGGGGAGAACATTGTTTTATTGTTTTGATTGACTTAAAAAGGGGAGAAAGATTTTTACCCCTCATTTATTGTTTTGATTGTTTACCCCTTTGTTGATGATTGACAAAAAGGGGGAGAAAGATTTTGGTTTATATATGCATACTTATGTTTTTGCATATATTAAGTTTTATTGGTATCTAAAGCATCTAGTGTTCTTGTTAATGTTTATTAATTTAATTGGTAACTAGAGCTTCTAGAATATGTTTTATGCATGTTGATGCATACATATTTATGTACATTCATTGCATATCTTATATTTATTGTTTTATGCATGAGTTAAGGGGGAGCTTCTTTGAAGCTTAACTTTAATCCATGCATATATAACTCCATGAGTTTTGTCATCATCAAAAAGGGGGAGATTGTTGGCCCAAAGGCCTTCCACCCTAGTTTTGATGATGATTAACTCATGTAGTTATGTTTACTAATATTCTTGTGATTTTAAGTTTCAGATCATTAGCAAGATATTGTTGGTGATTAGCTTCAACAAAGGTGTTTAGAAGCTTTTCATAATGATTCCAGGGCCAAAACTTCATAATCACACATTGCCTAGCCCATGGATGAAGTTTTGGAGCAAGTCAACTTGAAGATGAAGATCTTCAAGAAGACTTAGGTATCCATAGTTTAGATAGTGTGTTTAGATCCATTTTGTAAAGCTTAGTATAGTTGATATGCTCAAGTGCGCAACACACAAAAGATTCAAGTTTGGATTTGGTTTTCATGAATAATAGATCAAAACAAGTTTACATAGATTATATGTATAATAGTCTAGTTATACATACATGATTACACTTCCTATACAAACTTATTTTGACTATATTATTCATGTATTGAAAAATCAAGTTTGATAAAAATACAAGTTTTGTTTTTGATAAAATTTGCAAGACTCAAAAATGAATTGATATGATTGATATATGTCTTGAAATTTTATCACAAGTTGTGTTTCAATACAAAATGTTAAAACAAGTTTTTGTGGATTTTTAGAAGACTTAAAAGAATTTTCAAAATATTTTTAAACAAGTTTTGGTTTTTGGTAAAAATGATTAAACACAAAAATAGTTCATATTGATTGATATTTGAGCTAAACTTTTTACCACATGTTTATATATCAATGCAAAATGATAAAACTATTTTTGGTGATTTTTAGAAGTGTTAAAAGATTTTTAGAAAAATATTTTACATTATTTTTCTGACCCAGAATTCTGTTCCAGGCTTCAACCAGTCGACTAAGTCAACTGACCAAGTCGACTAGGCTGAAGTCGGTCGACCGGGCCGGTCGACCGACGTGCACAAATCTGTGCACGTTTGGAGACACTGGGACGGTCGACCGTCCGGGTCGACCGGTCTGAGAGCAGTGCTCTCTGTTTGTTTAGGTCGACCGGGCTGGTCGACCGTGGTTGCCCAACGGTCACATTTCTGACCGTTGGCGGTCGACCGGACCGGTCGACCGTCAGCCTGTCAGGCTGCCAGCTCAGCCTAACGGCTAGTTTCTGGTTTGGCCTATATAAACCCCATCTCTTTGGGTTTTTGGCTAAGATTTTGAAGGAGAAAATTTTCTGGTTTCTAAAGTGTTTAAAACAAGTTTTCAAAAGTGTTTTGGGCTTTAAACTTCCAATTTGATTTGTGTTTTGGGTTTTTGAAAAATCAAAGAAAACTAGTTTTGGGATATTGTATTGGTTTTCATTTTCTATCATCTACAAGAGATTTCCCAATTAGTTTTTCTTTGTTGCTTGTTTTCAAAAACACCTAGTTTCCACACTTGAGCTATCTTCTATCCTAATCTATTTAGGATCTTGTTTTGTGGAAAAAGAAAAAGAAAAGAGGTTTGTGGTTGAAAGAGACCACCTTTGTAAACCCTTGATTTCTTGGTTGCTCCCTCTTTGGTAGAGGTTGAGGTTGTGTAATTGGGTTGTTGGTTTGCTCCCTCTAGTGAGAGGTGGAGTTTGGTTGTAAACCCTCTTCGGTAGAGGTGTTGGTTGTTGGTTGTATTGGCTACGGGCCTACCCCTCGGTTGTGAGGTGGTTGTTTGAGAGAGGAGTTCGGTACTCCATTGTTGTACAAATCCTTCTCGGTGAAGGTTCCCTCGGTGGGAGTCCTCGGTGGACGTTATAGTGGATTGAAAATCCTACACGGTGGTGTAGGCGGGGATGTAGAGCAAGGGTGCTTGAACCTCGAAACATATCATTGTGTTTGCGTTTGATCCACTTGTCTCTAACTCTCTCTCTTTATATTGTGCAAAGCATCATTCATCTTTCATATCATACTTGCTTGCATTTGTGTTGTGCCTTGCATTGATTCATATTGATATATCATCTTATATGCTTGGTTGTTTGTGTGTGCCTCACTTGTACTTAATCAACAAGAGCTTCACATAGCACCTCAACCCATTCAAGGGGAATCAAGAGGAGTTAGTCCAGAGCCCTTCACGGGAAATTCGGTTACACTTGTTGATTGTACTAAGTGTGTTGCAAAATTTGCATTAGCTTCCGCATTTAGCGCACTTAGTTTTGCATTTAGTTCTAGATTAGCACTTACACCTATTCACCCCCCCTCTAGGTGTTTTTCATTAGCATGACAAGACACCTCAGTGCTTGGAGCCGTAATTAGCTCCTCCTTCAAAATTTCAAATGCAGCAATACATTCTGCTGTCCTGATATGTTTTCTTTTTTTCTAAAAAGTTTGATTAATGATGCTGCAATTTGGCAGAGTTTACACAATCTCCGATAATATCTAGCTAATCCAAAAAAAACTCTTTGTCTCCGTTGGAAATTTGGAATCGGCAAGTCCTTTACTACCTGAACCATCTTCGGATCCACTAAATTTTCTTCCTTAGAAACAGCATGTCCTAAGAATGATATACTCTTTAGCCAAAACTTATATTTGCTTAATTTAACGTGGAACTACTATTGCCGAGAGTCTGCAAAACAGTTCTTAATTGTTTTGTAAGTTCTTTATCATTCTTAGAGTATACAAAAATATCATCAATAAAATACCACCACATACTTATCCAAATAAGGTGGAAAAACACAATACAATCAAATCCATAAATACTGTTAGTGCATTGATTACTCCAAACGGCATTGCCAAAAATTCTTATTGTCTATAACAGGTCTTAAAAATTGTCTTCAGAATATCTTCTTTCTTCAGTTCACTTGATGATACTTTATTCTTAATAGTGACTTTATTCGACTTCTTATAGTCAATGCTTAATCTCTTGCCACCATCTTTCTTACTAATCAATAGTACTGGTACTCTCCAGCGTGAAATACTAGGTTTATCAATCTCTTGCTCAAATATTTCTTCAATTGCTCCTTTAATATTGCTAACTTTGTTGGTACATTCGAAAAGGGCCTAAGAGATAGGAATTGTTCCCGGGATAATGTTAATAGTAAACTCCACAACTCTATTAGGTGGAAGTCTCGTGATCCCTTCAAATACATTCGAAACTCATCCCACACTGGCTCTCCTTTCTTATTAGCCTCTATGGCAACACAATTTATTTGCTTCTTTTCTCTGATAGAATTGCATTTTCAAATAAACTAAAATTCTGGTTGGGGTGGGATTCTAAAGATCACCTTCTTATTTCTACAATTAATCACCACACGGTATTTCCTAAGTAGGGTCGTGCCTATAATCACATCATATCCCCCAGTGTCTAATGCATGCATATCAGCTTCTAACTTTCTACCACATAGTTCTACCACATATGCTTTATAAATTCTATGGTAGTCACTCTATTCCCTGTCCTAATTCCCTAGTGGTTATTCATATATGTAAGGGGGTATAGTATTCAAAACAGTAAAGTTACTCGACATACAGCAGTGTGATGTATCAGAATCATAAAGTGATAGAACATGGATCCAGTTTGATTTAGATTTTATGCTTTGGGTTTTATTCTCCAGTAAATATAGTAAGTTGCAGCTTCCTAAAGTCTAACACATTACTCAATTTCTATTCTGGGGTACAGTTACATGACCTTTCTGCAACAACTCCATCTGTTGTTGTGGTTTTACCATCATATCCTATAGAAATATCAACAGACCTACTCACTAGACTTATTTTAGGAGGTACTAAGATTTTCCTGAGACGTAATAAGACCATTTTTAGTTCCCCGACTCTCCATTATTGAGATTGTCTGCAGAACTGAACATGAAAAGATGGACAGATTTTCAGATTTCAAGAAAAGGAATATCAGGAAGTTTCATGATATACTGAATAACTGTATACTTGCAATTAGAATGTGTAATCTTGACTCATGTAACCTAATTACATTGGTTGTGTTGAAGGTGGTAGAACATAAGCTCGGATACCGATCTGTAACGGCCCGCCCTACGGAGTACGAAAATGCTACTGCAACGTATATACGCAGAGTACAATACCCTTATGCATTACGCTAAGCATCAACACAGCACAGGAGTCAGAGTACGAAAGCGTGTGGTAACGTACATTCCAACATTACAGTACAAGTACATAGTATTATACAGGGCACTACATCATGGTATAAGAGTTTGTACATAATTTTGACGATACAAAACATGAATTTACAAGTGGAATAAAATAACTAGAATAATGCTCACGAGCTATAACAGGAAATTCTCGCAAGCTGATAGAGACCTACACAATGAGGAGAGTTCTACTAAAGAGCCGCCTGCTCTTCCAAGAAATCTAGGTCAGCTACAGAGGAATCCTTTTAACTCCAAGCTCCGAGATCTGAACATGTAGGTCCAGGGGTTGTCAGAAAAGTAACCCTACGAGTACGTAAAATGAATGCCAAGAGGCATGCACAGGCAAACATACGTGTACAATAGTAACGCGATGTGAACTCAAATCAAGCAGGCAGACAGTGTACAATAAATGTAAAAGAATCAAAACTAGGTCAAGAAGTAAATTGTAGTGAATAGAAATCAGTATTACGAACATATTCATACATGCATGTAATGAATCATTCATTGTATATGTTCTATGTAGATGTAGGCAAATCCAATTGTATAAACTCAATCTCTGGATCCATAAGATTAGCACGTCGAGAGGATAATTCAAACAAGAAAACTGTTATATATATACCATATACCCCTTTTCACCATCAACTGAGTACATACAACCCGAATTACGTCATAACAGGTATGTCAGTAGAGTCGTTATGTTGTAGTATAGAGTTAGTAGGATTAGTATTGTAGTCATATCAGGAGTATTATTATTATTATTTTAAGACTCATCTGACCTATATGTCTAGGTATGTGTCCTAGTGTCCCAGCACACATACATCCACATATTAATAAGGCGAGGTTAGTTATTGGAAACTGAATGGGTCATGTTTATAATGGGCCCCATGCATACCCAGGATAACGGCCTTAGAACATCTGGCGTTGGACTCCGGAACCAGCCGCTAAGCCATAAGGGTCTTATTTGTATGCCTTGAAATAGAAATGGAACAAAGACAAGAGTGCCAGTTCACCCCACCGGAACACCTGTGGCCTCAGGCAGATCCGTAATTATAGTTGTGCAACACAGAGCCATTATAAAAATGTACATATTGATGCCATCAGTTTTCCCGGCCCCAGTGTA